>JBBMHQ010142296.1:0-19123 GCA_037834295.1 Postelsia palmaeformis
CGGTACTTGCCTTGCATTTTTATCGCGAGAAGATTTCAGCACTTTCTTCCCTCGTCGACTTGCGTCGAATTCCGCCATATATTCAATATATTCCATCCAAACTTAGGGTTATGAGAAGTGCATGTTTGAGCATTGTTGTTGTTCATGCTGAACATGGGTTGGTTGTGTTGGTTAGCCCTCCGTCTGATGCAATTACATTCGACCGCTTCATTCAATGAATGGTATTTTCACACGATGCAGAAACAACTAATAATATCAAATTGTCTTTTGAGAGAAGGGCGATTTTGCATCTCGCATGAGCTCGAGTAGTTCCTGAAAAATATTGATTAACTTCATGTGTGCTCACCTGCTCGGGAGATACATCCTCGGGTATGGACTCGATGGAAAGCAGCAGCTACCTTGCTCAGGGTTGAGGTCGCAGAGCGAGTGACGAGATTAGGCGTCTCGGGCAAGTTGGGAAACTGCGCGAAGACGAAGTGCGATCGTTGAACAGAGGATCATTTTTTGGAACGAATATCTTCAAGCCATCGGCACAGGACAGCAGCCGCAGGAGATACTTCTACATCACATGCACAGCCCCGGAGTCTAAGAAACATCGGGGACCGTCGTACATACCCTCGTGGGTGTTTTCCGTTGCTACGAGTTAAATGTGATTTCAAAGCTGTCAGCACAACGAAGACTTTTCCAATCAATGTGAATCGTAGGTCAAACCGTTCGAAAAATCGACCGATCAAAAATGTATACCAGGTATAACAAAAATCAATTAGTCTGATCTTGAAATTGTTCCCACGCAGCATAGGATTTCAATTTTTTGCGTATTCTTTGGAGTACGTGGAACTAACTCGTTCATAAAAAAAAGTACATGAACGGATTCACAGATTCCCCGAGTACCTTCGAGTGAATAAACGAGTTTTTTTTCAGAAAAAATTACCTCAAAAAATTACCTCGGGATAATTTTTGGAGAAGTAAAAGTCGAAAAAAAATTTCGCAAACACTCTATTGAAGACACATTGCTTCGTGTACTCAGAGTATTCCAGGGTTCGAAACTCGGGGATACTGCTCGTATTCGGAGTTTTTCGGGTTTAATCGCTCTCAATACTGCTTGTACTCGGAGTGTTTTGAGGTTCGATAGTCAGAAATACTGCTGTATACTCAGAATATTTTGAAGTTAATTACTCTGGAATACTCTTTGTACTTGAACTATTTGGGATCTCGTTTTGCTCCCACTCGAAACCCTCGCAGTTTTTGGGCTTTTCGTACTGCTCATATTTTGAACACTCGAGGAGTATTTCAGCGTTTTGTACCGCTAGGTCCGAGTAATATTAGGGATATTTCCGGGTTTCAGACTCTAATGTACTCCGGGTTAGGGTATTACTCGGCGTACTGACTCGAATGATGAAGTATTTCGGGGTTCAATACTCGCAATTCTCGCAGTACTCCGAGTATTTGGGTCTACCGCACTACCCATGCTCCAAGTACTCCAAGTATTTAGGCCGTCCGTACTGCTCGTACTCCCAGTACTTCGAGTAGCATCAAGCACGGGGACGACGACACCACTCTTTGTTGAAAACGTCGGGGACGAGGTGGGGATGTCATCTGTAATCTCTGCAGGCGGGGATTGTTCTTGAGACTCCAGCTGCTGCTCTTTTTCTCGCAGTGCCTCTCTCCAAAACTTCAGCTGCATACTCTCCAACAACGGTCGAAGAAACGCTCATGCTGTGCATTAGGCAACGCCGTGGTGAACGCTGCTGTAAGATATGTTGTTGTAGAGGTGAGTACGTCGTGGTGTATGCTTATTGGTGGTATGTGGTGTGCGATAGTGTGATAGTGCGAGTCGACAGTGGGTTGCAGCATATTCTGGATCTTCCCTTGTTCACTTACTTGCCAGTTTCAGTTTTGATTCTTTCGAAAAAAGTGGCTACACTAAGGAGGGGAAAAAAACGGCCGGGGTCCCGACTTCGGGAAGTAGGTCAATATCTGTATCTTAGACCTATGCCATTCGAAAAGCGAAGCATTCGAAAATAAAAAAATTCCAAAGATGCCCTCCAAACATTCTCAGAACACGCTCCTTTTGGGCACGTTCAGAAGAAAAAAAATCCCCAACTTTCGGGAAGGCCCGAATAAGGCAAATCTTGAAAAAAACTCCGGTTGATCTTTTTGGTTTGAAGCGGCGATATTTCGAGTCCTTGAAAGACATCGTTCGATAAAACCAACGACAGTGTCACGAATTCTGGACAGAGTGCTTTCGTTGGGAGTTCCGACCCACCCTTGGGTCACCGTCCTCACACCATGGCCGGTGTCATGTGGCGGTTTACGACCACAGGCGTGTGATGAAAAAAAATTGGCTGCTGATGTGCTCAAAATAAAAGACAAAACTTCTCCACATCCCTCTCGAATGGCAAAAAGCAGTTTTTTTCCAGGTCTGAAAGGATACCGTAAAACGCCGCCGGCGAGCTCTCGCTTTCTAGAGCATGCATCCACCTAATATCTTCGGGGCCGTCATCTATATTTATTTGTGGACCTTGCCGAACTCCGAGCAGGTTGGTCGTAGCTGAGTTTACGTCGAGGTCGATCGTCCATCGTCGCGCGGGCTTGTTTTTATCAGCGTGTGAACAATTAATTTGCAACCAGAAAAAAACAAATTGTACCGCCTGCAACCGTTCAGGTAACAAAATACAAAAATAAAACATGTTTTCTCTTTTTCTCTACAGCGTCGGTACGATAAAATTTTCGTCTGTTATTCAAAAGCAATACCCTGGTACCAAGGTATGTTTTATTCAAAACTTTTGAACTTCACGTTCCCATTGGCATAGGTTAAACTCATGTTTTTTTCATTGTTCAAATTTGGAATTAATCACTCACTCGTTTTTGGCGAAGTGGAAGTTGCGAAAATTTGAAAAGTACCAAGATGGGATAGACACCTCCTACCTAAGAAACGAGAAATATATGGTCCAGGCCAGATTTCTTTTTTTGGAGAGGGCACTTTTAGCGTTCATTTCTCGACAACAATCCTCGTTTTTTGTATGTTATTATTAACACCAGCCTGGATTTGCCTATTGACTTTTGTTCCCTATTATGTCATGTCTACTGTAAAATGTCTATGCTCCCGCCCACAGAAAAAGGCTTCCGCTATTTGATAGTGAGAAAGAAACACCCGTTTGGTATCGAGTCTCGGCTTCTTATCAACTTGTCCCCATCGAGCCCAGTCTACATATTTTTGGCTGAGATCGTACACATATATGGTATTTAGAATATTGATACAACACCAAACCCTGCAATTCAATATCCTTCCGCGATGAGTTTTCTTCTTCACAGCGAGTCCTTAGCTCCGATTTTTTTCGAGACCAACGACTTTCCAGATGTTGTGAGCAATTGTTTCTCGTTCGTGACAAAAAAAAAAAACTCATGTACCAGGTACGAGTGGATTTCTCAACAGCGGGGGAGCTCTGTATGAAGTATACTTCTCATACTGCCCGTGATTTCAAGTATTTTGGGGTTAAATACTCTAGATACTGCCTGGAATACAAGTAACTGAGGGGTACGTACTTTGGACACCACTCGTATTTTTTCGGGGGGTATGAATACTCTAGATACTGTTTGTACTCGTAGTATTTTGGGGTTCGATAATTGGAATACTTCCCGCACTTGAATTATTCAGGGATCCTACTGTACTGCTCGTACTTTGAGTTCTCGTAGTATTTATCATTTCGTTCTGCGAATACTTCAACTCTCTGAGTATTTTAGGGTTTCATTTTGGAGGTACGAGTAATACTCGGAGTATTTCAGGACGCTATATTTCAACGTACTCCGGGTCAGAGTATTGGTCGGAGTATTTCACTCGGATGATGAAGTATTTCTCGGTGAAATATTACAACTAGCGATATCCGAGTAATTTAGATGTTAATACTCCGGGTGCTCCTTGTACTTGGGTATCAGTACTGCTCACACTCCCATTACTCGGAGTATTTGGGTCTTCAGTACTGATCATACTCCAAGTACTCTGAGTATTCAGGCCACCAGCACTCTAATACTCGGAGTACCCGGGATTCTCCGAGTACGAAAATTATTCGATACTGCGATTATACTCGGGAGATCGAGTCTACTCGAAGCATCTCTGTAAAAGGTTTCTCTCTGCACTTTTGCAACCTTTTCCCAGGCCGACGTGTGGTTTGGTGGGGTACCCTTCGTCGTTTCGTCGCACAAGTTTTTTGCTATGAACGAAATAACCGGATATATCAACCTGTTTCACTGTTATAGGCGTTCTGCCATACAGGTGTCACATTTGAGAAAGTCTTTTTTCTGAGCCACCACGGCGTCCTTGCCAGGCGCCACTTAAAGGGTTATTATGGAACTCGTGCTCCACGTTGTTGGGCACAATACGTTTCTTCACGTACAAGATGCGTGTAGCATTAGCTGTACCTATGTGCATGCATTTGTTCCGTTGGATTCTGCATTACTTGGGGTGAAGCAGGACCCTCAGTAAGAGTGAAAAAATATCGATGAACGCGTCGTCAGCAAATTCAGTGTATGGTATCGTCACCTTGAACCGGTTTATTGCTACCCGACGACGAAGTACATTGGAATATCTCTGTTCGTCGCGAATCCTTATCCTAGAGAGATAATAATCCTTTGGTCGCAACATAAAGACTGGAAGACGAACAAATATACTGGAAGCACTCTTGAATTTGTGTGTAGAGCAGATGAGGTGCCAACACACCGAGTACGATAACACAAGAACAAAAGCCACACCACGAACGAGTTAGAAGAATACAAATTAAAAGCCAAAATAGACTGAAACAGATTGCAAGTGACGCAATGAGATACTACAACACTACTATAATATAAGAAACGCACTTGGCCTAAGATAAATCAACAGATGATACACGGACGGAGTTACATGAAAATGAGAAATAAATTGGCATAAGGACGGCGTGAAGAAAACAAACAAGGAAAGAAACGAGGCCAAGAGTCATAAAGAAGACAGAAGGAGATAAACTTGAAGGATTGGCATGACATCGTGAAGATATGTGATATTTGAGAAGACATTACAATTATATGCGTGGAGATGAAATTTAATGGTTAATGCTCGAGCCCGCTAAATTACAAGTTGAAGGACAACATCCTCATCGACACCGCGCCTCTGTTTTGTTGTTGAAGGCCTTTTTTCGATTGCATAGAATGAGGACAAACATCTTATGGAAAGACTGCCATTACGTGGAAATAATAGACCAGAGTAACGATGGGGGGGTGTGCGTCATAATATCTTTATTCAGCGACTCGGAGAAGCTGCCGGGGGTGGGGCTATCAGGTAACCCTAAAGATACTTGCGCAGACTAAAGATTTTGATGTGAATGGTCGAGCTCCCCCACTAGGTTATTGCTCGATTGCTTGTGACAAGATTTTGCCGGAGTTTATCTGTACAAGGGCGAGCATAAAGGATTCTTTTAGAGTTTACCTGGACGAGGACCATCACATATATATACATGATGCTCGATATGTGCCTACAAGCTTCTTCTAGGTTTCGTTCCGGGTGGGTTATTGGGCATATCACGGTAAATCCTGCAAGCTATATCGTCATCCCTTCTGAAGCTCTGCGCTGCGGCGACATGCAAAATCATGAGATGGTTGGGGATGTTGGGCCAACGGTGTTGCCTGGCGGGCAAGACCTTGCGAGCACGTCATTCAATCTCTCTAGGGAGGATGAGGGTACCCCCGGTAGCGTAGCCTAGTTCAATCGGGTTCGCCAAGGCTACAACGGAATCAACAACAGCCACGAAGACAAGGGCAACCAACAGCAAAGTACATGTCTTGCCCAGTAACTACTGAGCCTTCCTGCCTAAGTTCAGCTGCCGGGTTTGGGTGGAACTATGACTATCCATACACATGCCATGTAACATCTGGCCTTGACCAACATACGGTGTCTGCGAGCCCTACAATACACTAGTTTCACACGTGCATGATATACAGGTGATCGATATAAGAATACGCGGTTCTTCTGTACAGTGCTTGATCAAATCCCTGCTGGGTTTGTCCCTGACATCTTGACGAGATACAGTCATAGCATTTGTCAGGAGTAAGTAACGACCTGGACGAAACTTCTGGCAGTAAGCCTGAATCCGTCGCCAGCTGCCATCGTCACCTGGGATTCGACACGAATGCTCGATGAGCTGTCTAATGTAGGGTGGGGGGGGGCGCCTTCGCTACTCATAAATCTTGCTTCTGCGGCACCTGTCTGTAACCCACTGTGGCAACTCGTTTGGGGTGCTTTTGTGTACCCGTGATTGTTTCGCTGTCGTGTGGGTATTTCACACTTTAATGACCAACCATGTGCCAGGTAGGCCGTCATACACAGGTGATAACCAGCCATGAAAATGTAGTCGTTGTATGATACGATATTGCTCCATTACAGTATATAATGTTGAGTTGTGTCTACGTTCTCTCTCACCTACAACATGTGTCTGATAACCAATCCGAATCCTCAGGGACATCTCCCGTGTCTCTGTCTTAGCTACTAACCTACAAGTTGTTTATTTTGTTTGTTCTCCTCAGGTCGTGGTTATGGCGTGGGACTCGCGTCGGATCCCAGCAGCTCCTACGGCATGTTTTTAAACTCTTCATCTTCTCAAATTTCTTCTTCACACTCTTCATCTCCACATTCTTCATCTCGAAAATCTGAACATTTAACAATGTCAAAAGATACACCTTCCGGAGGTGCGAACGGCAGCGAGGCTCATCGAACGCAATGAAGAGCGAATTGATATGTGGCGAATATACTGAGGTTGTATAGGATGTATGTGTACGTATGGCTACGACTTCGCCCACTCGTGTGTGTACCTCAGGGTCCTCAGTTTTCATTTTAGCTGAAACGTCGACATTGTGACTTCATAATGTTCTCAGTATTGTAAAACGGGACGCGGTGTCGGAGAGCGAGCAGGAGCGGTAACGGCGGAGTGTTTTGTGTACCACCGCATCGTTTTTGGTGGGAAAACGGATTGTCGATGGATGCGACAGTCGTTGACGCAGTTCCCGTACCAAACAAAACCAGATGCTCTGCAGGCAATGTGTTGCGCACGACGTAACCGGTACTGCCTACGTTATACGCACTTGATCTTATATATAATACTTTATATCAAACACAACCCGTAGAGTACGCCGCTCGACAATATTCTAGTGAACGAGTGCGAATTGTCCTCCCCAGGAGACCCCGAGTCGTTATGGCCAGACGTGCAAATAGTTTAGGTCGCCGCATCTTTGTACACACTACGAACGCCAGCGTTACGAGAGCGACGCATATTTTTGACCTTATGATTTTTTCAACATCCTGCCAACAACGATAAACTCTAGTGTTGGGGTTGTATTATTCATCACAGCAGTCATATCATTATCACGTGATGTCGAGTCATGTTTTTTCGAGAATTATGGTGTATTTGTCGAATTGCATGAACTACAGCATTACGACTGTGGGCAAATAATAAGTCTATCTGAGCGAATAGTCATCATATCTATGTTTAGGTCGGTGACATTTTGCTTATGACGACAACACGAAGAGAAGCAGGAAGCGAGCTATGACATGATGAACCTGTTCGCAAGCACTAACGCCCTACGAATACTGAATCACTGTACGAGAGGTTTCGCAAACACAGCACCATGACATGGCGTACAGGATAATGCTCAACGAGATATATTTCGACGAAAACACGTAATATGAAAGAGTTGTCGCTAAACGTGTACAACACAGGTATATCATATATATACCAGGTATGTATTATGAGGCTTACGACAACCGCACGATTAACTGCAAAAATAAACCCATGTCATTAAAAGTTGTTTTGTAGCTTGGGTCGAGTCCTTTGCAGAAACGCCACGCCGGCTCTCTCTCCTGTTCCTTGCGGACATCATGTCCATCGTGAACGGCGTTGACCTCCACGATCTCGTTTTGCTCGTTTCTCTTCCATTCAAGCCCTCCGTCATTGACGACAGGAGCATCACGGCGTTGACAAGTGTCCGCACGAACCTATGTCACACGTCGTCTGGACCAGGAAGCGCCCAATCTGACGCCTCGCCTTTTCAAACGTCTGTGGCGTCACCCTGATGTTCACGTCGAGGACGACCTCGATAACTGATGCCACGAGAACAACCTCATACCTGGTAGTTAATATGTACGACCGCGGTCGACCTTTTTGAAGGACCCAGTGACCGTAACCCCTCATCCGTGGAGGACTGCGTGCTCCGACTCTGTGCTTTCTTTACGAAGTCGCAGACGAGTATACACCATACAGCCTCCAATCAGGTATCAATGGACATGCCCTCATCCCGAGCTTCCCTGTTCATCGTCGACTCCCCTACCCACAGGTGCCGTGTACGCTCACGGGTCGAAGATCGTTGTTGATGGCCGCACCAAGTTTACCAGCAACCACGCTGATGTGTGGGGAGGTAAGCACGTACAAAACTTTTGATACACGATGTCGCTAGAGAAACATGGAATCCCTATTGATAACAATAATGTTGGATTCTACTGCCGTGGACATAATTCCGGTCGCTCCGGTGTGGCCTCGAATGAAACTGAAACACGATGCTGGTGTTCCAATCCCATGTCGATCGATCATTCCAGTCAGTTCGCCTTAATCAATATATAACTGCCACAAACTGCTAAGATCGCCTTGTAGCGTGGGAAGATGCAGTTTGATGCGAGTGGAGAATAGCTGATAGGGCCGATTTACTGTTTTTCTCGCAACCAAGAATCAAGACACGGTAGCAGTGACACGAGTCTGGTTAGTCATCCAGGACCTCCTCGACGACTACCACGGGGGACCATTCTAAATACCTGGTAGGACCTAATATTGTACGTAAAAATAGCGAAATGTATCCCCCTGGGGGATTTTTGTGTTGCCGTAGGTCCTTTTTGATATGGCCCCCCGTGATAGGAACGGAGAGCAGAATGAAAAGCGAAAACACAATATGGGATACAAATATGTACAGAAGAGGATACAAGGAGCGTCGCCGGCGGCCTGGACGACCGCATGCCGCTGAATGGTGTGGTGTCTCCTGTATTAGCAGCGTTCTAACGAAGTACGGAAGTACGATTCAACGCCTAGATGTGACATACTGCACACACACGGATGATGAAAACGACACCGGTGTGCACAGATGCCCTCAGTCCTGCGGAGTAACACACTATGTTTTGGGGGTAGGCACAGGATAGGCTGAGAATGCCGCCTTCTCGAAATTTTGGAGTCCTGTAATGCAGAGGATTGTTGCGGGACTGTATACTGCGGATACTGGGAGTACCAAGTGAGACGAAGTCCTCCTGTAATTGGATGTGGCCAGTACTGGCGTGGCCGTATTTCGTTCACTCTCATCTGCAGTCCTGCTCGTGCTTGAGTAATGTGCACAACAATACACTTACTTTCAACCATCCGAGACAACTCTGAGCAGGAACTGCGCATGACAACACCAGTGTCGCACCATTTGTTAATCATTTTATTCATGGCTCCCGTAGAAAGAATGCACAGCAGTCAAGCGTCAGTAGCCGCACTGACGAGAGTTGAGATATGCTATCGTTCCTGTGCTGGTGTTGTTTGAACACATAGGTTTGCATGCTGCACACCTTCTCCAATCGCGCGTTGGAACATTCATAACTTAGGAAGGCACAGTTTCCAAGAACTTGACAAACTGGCTGTATATCAAGGTTCAATGTCTGCTCGAGTTCTGAGCACTCGGAGTTGGTTGTGAGTTCTTGCAGCATACTATTAACAATACGTATATTAGAACCACATCTTCATGATACGACTTTGAAAAGTGAGTTCCGGACACGGATTGTGTTATATCTTCCCTTCAATGCAGACAGCAGACAACAGCAGCGGCGGCAGCAACAACACCCAGCAACTTCTGGTTGTTGTTGTTATGCACAGCTGTTGAGTCTGATGGATAGATACACGAGAGTTAATGCTGAACGAGTCGGCTGATACTCGCATGAAGGACTTCGGTAAATGTTTTGTTTTTTTACATCGCGTACGATATTTGTACTTGCCACCGCCATGTACTAGAAGTCGTGGACCTATACGTAAGATCTAAAAACAGTCCTGAACATAGTATTGACAAGAATAAGGGTCAGCGAATAAACCTCGTTACACCAAAAAAGCTATATATATCCAAACATTCGTCCTAATTTGTTGAGATTCGTACACTGGTATATGTTTCAAAATGACTACTTGAAATAATAAACAGTCGATCGATCATTATGGCAACGAAATATGTGAGCATGCATTTTTTCTCGAGTTGCATATGATCTTAGATTGCGGTTCGGAATGGTAACGTTCGGGGGGGCCGGGGGGCTTGGATGGCATGAAAATTCAGGCATTTTGTCAGTGTGTCCATCGATATATCTCAACTACGAGTACATGCAGTATATGGGAATTGAACATCGCTTGTACCCCAGTGCTTCACGTGTTCGGAATGTCTGAGCTACCGATGCTGTTTGTATACTCGCGAGTTGGCAGTGCTCTGTTGTCCCTATTATATATTATCGAACCTCATACAGTACTACTCAGGTCTGTAACGCAGCCTACTTCCGATATTCACAGTGCGAAATGCTCTTGATGCTCTGTGTATACTTGGACTTTGTCATGCGCTTGGGTCATCTGTCTGTGGACTGCGGGATGTCTTTTACCAAAAATTATGTTCGTTTGTACGGGCTTAGGCACACATCTGGGGTGCAGCGCCAGCGTACCGCTTTATGCGGGGTTTCGCGCTAATGTTACCCCCCTTACACACATGCATGCAGCAGTCCCAACGAAACAAAACCACAACAATCAGCATATGATATGACTGCTGTTTGCGGCAGCTGCTGCTGGGTGTAGCTTCGTGAGAGTGACATCTACGGAAACCCGTATGTATGACTGTGGCGCGGCAGCGTTTGTTCATACGGCAAGTAGAGTTTCGCTCACAAACTTGCAATTCTATATGTATGCCCACCATACACTGTGCGCCTAAAAAACGTATTCGGTGACATCCCTAGACACAGCAGTGAAATTGAGCATTCATTGCTGAATCCAAATCATGCGTGGAAAAGAAAATGTTAGTATCACGGAAATGAATGGCAAGTGGAAGAGTTTACGGTCTATTTTGATGGCAATTAATGATTCCTCGGGGTTGCGTTACTTCGTTGCGTTTCTTCACCAGGATCACCACTCCTATCGTAGAACGGACGCCCGGCAACCCCCCCTCAAGATGCGCCAGCAGAGTAGCCAACGCCTCCCCAAAAACAAAATCAGAGAGCACATACGCAAATTTATCACTCAGATTCGTCGAGTACGAGTAGAAGGAGGCGTCAAAGTAATGCGAGGGCAGCGTTTGGCATAGATTTCGTCTTCGATGCGGCGTACGGAACGCGTGTAGGTGGAGCTGGCGGAGCGGGCGGATCTGTGGCTCCAGTCTGCACAGACGAGGTTCGGGCTCACCCCGACGGGGAGATCGTGAGGAAAGGCGAGCGGTGGCGGCAGTGTCCGCGAACCCTAGGAGCTTCATAAAGTCTATCATGAATATTTTTAGCAATATATCACCTACCTGTGATGAAAACATCCTAACACATCAGGCTTTCACTGCACTTTCCATGCTCTCCATGCGGATTTATGACACATGACATGCTTTGGGCTGACCATACGGAGGTTTCGGATCTTGACAGAAGCACAACGACAACCGCAACCTGACGTCTTGTGGGTTTTGGTATGGAGGAATATTACTCACTTGAACTGAAGCTTATGGTTCCCGCGTGTTATCCATCAAAATATTTTTCACCCTGAATGGGCGGGACAACCATTCGTCTGTCTCTTTGCTGCTCCGTCAGGTGCCATTGCCGCAGTATCATCGCAAATGGTGACCGACTGTACCACGTTTTTCGCGAATAACTCGGCTGGTACCGCCGGAGGTGAGAACGAGTTTGGATCGTGTACGGTTTGAAGCTGTGTGGATGGTACCTGCTAATAATTTGTATAACGTTTAGGGGATATACGGCTCATTCGCACTACCTGTCGTATTCAATACCAAGAAAACGACGCACATCGGCAGGCGTTCGATTCACACTGATATTGTTGAGCCACAAGTCCACAAGTGCCTGCGCATGGAAACATACCCACTCAGTCATCTATTGTACATTTGGGTCGAAGGGTAACCAACCGTGCTTGTCAACAGTAGCATCGGAGCATCGGTCATCAAGTGTGCACCGCCTAGGGTGAATTGATAATGATGAAGGTAAGATGTCGACCGATTCAAGGAATAGTTCTAGCAAGGGGTGAGCGTGAGATGTCACACGGCGTTCAAGAACGATCTCGAGCACAGCCACCAACAGTGTTCACGGATTGCATATATTTGCCGCTATCGACTGTTGCTGTCCTGGCCAGGAATTAAGAAGGCCCGTATGAACGACAATCTTAAATTTAACTTCTGTCGAGCAAGCTCTCGAGTGACCACTTTGCGGCGGAAACACTTTTCGATGCAGAGATATGTACAGTGATATGCGATACGAGTGCGTGCGTACTCTCCACGATACATTACTTCGTACCGTGCTACTTGCTTGTTTTTAAAAACAATCGCGCGTACCATATTCTGAACGCTCGTCGGTATGTTATATAAGGTAACTTGTAGTTCCTGATCTACGGGAAAATCGACGAGACACGACACGCCACCCGGCAGCTTATTATGTTATCTACCTGTACAGCAGCAGAGTGAGCTTCTACTGCGTGGGGCGTGACGAACATAACTTTACGTACCCGTACAAGTTTCTTTCCTCGCGCGGCATGCAATATCTATCATCGTTTATTGGCAGGTGTGAAGCGTAATCTCGCAAATCATTTAAGATAAGAGTAAACGCAGCCGGCAACTCAGTTTACACCACATCTGGGGGCTAACAAACCATTCAATCTTGGTAAACGAGGCGTTCTACGATAATAGAGGTTCGCACGAACAAAATGGAGACTCCTCCCTTGAGGGGCTCGACACCTACCGAGAACAATGACGTCATGGAAAAATCAAATTCCTTCCCGATGAATAAACCCATGCCCCAACTGTGCAGAAATATCATTTTTCCAAAATCATTTGGCATTTCAAAGGTTTCGGGTTAAGGAGACCCGTCATCCAACAAGCATTTTCGCGGAAATGGGGTACCTCTATCGTCGGATGCGTCACATGAAGACTTTGATTTTCAATTTTCCTTGACTTCTAGCTACGTCCGAGCAATAATTTGTTTTTGTGCGAAAAAATCAAGCTTCCATGAGAGTAGTTGGAGTTTTCATAAAAGTAGTGGGAAATTTTATTGACTCATTGGGAAAAATCCATATTTCTGCAATTGTTTCGCTGCCGTCAACTTTCTTCCGTGGACCTCCGTTGGCTTTCATAAGGTCTGCATGTAGGTGCATGACCTTCTTCAAGCTTCATTGAGTTCAAGGCACCGTGGGGACGAGGGGGGTCGCTTGTTCCATAGGCTTATTCATTCCCAGCAGCTCTCTTAGCCATCCTTCGCATCTATCTGCGTACCTGCGGAATGTTGTCTCTCGCTCCCCATATTACTGGTATAGTTCATGGTTTTGCCCTCAGCGTAGACATGCCTCGGGGTTTCGCATGATATTCGTGCTTCGAAGGCTTCACGCACACTGCGTGCTTGGGGACGTGGGTTCCGGACCTCTGTCGGGGAAAGCAGACTCCGGACCCCTGCTGGGAGTCTCGGCTTGCCGTAGCCTTTTTCTAGCGGATGTTTGACTTTTTTACCGTGTTCTAGGGTGACGAAAATGGTGTGCTCCGAGTCCTCGAGGTCGACGTGATCAAAGTTTTTCTGCTTTAGTCTAGTGGCAAACATACCCACTGTGGCTGTCGGTGGTACCTAGCCAACAAGTAGTGTATTTGGTTTTAATTGCACTACTTTCAAACAAGTAGTGTACTCATGTTTCGTTGCATCCGTACCAACTCGCTGGATATATAAGGGGGATGGGCGTCATTGATCGAACCCTCGTGCCTTTCAATCTGTATCACTGCCTTAGTCCTCGGCGGAGATTTTGTTGTCTTTGATTTTCCAGTGCTACTGACTCACACAGCGGCGGCCGACGACCTTGACATTCGACGTGCCTCACAGGATGAGTTTAAAACATCACTTGGCCATTTTATCTGTGCACATCCCGTTATTTCAGGTGCAGTGCACGCTACCTTGTCGATGGCCGTCATCTACGGTAATACAAGTTTTACACACAACTCGGCTGATGTCGGAGGTGAGGAAGGGTTATCACTGTGTGTACTTCGAAGCAGTATGCACACCTCGACATGAGCGTCACCTGAACCGTCGTGTTCAGCGAACCTGATTGTACACTGACTCACAAGACAGCAATGTTACGTGGGTAGTTGCATTAAACAATACACATTCGAACCTGTATGCTTGTGTGCGCACTTTAATATAAATATTGTTGCTCGAGTCTGAACTACCAGGTTTAGTTCTTCAAGTTGGAAAAATTCCATGGGCTTGAATATACGGCCCTCGGACCGCCTTATCAGCTACCGAGTATGTAAGTGGGGTAAACTGCGCGGCTGACGCTGACTTGTCACTGATACTGGCGATCGAGGAAAAGTTTCCCGGAAGAGCCGGAAATACTGGAAATGTGGGTGACAGAACTCGATGACAAGCAAGGGGTTCACATCGCACCAGGGAGACGAAGAAGTATGATGCTACACCGTTCGGCGCACGATATGCAGCGCTTCCTTCCTTGAAATATCATGTATGTGTACGGACGCGCTATTGCCCACGCAATATTCATACAAATAATACAAATCAGCAGGTAAATACTGGGATATAGACGAGACGTAGGTGGCAGCTTACAAACTTAAATATATCCATGAAGGGGATCCGCACGGTGAGCTCTAGGAATCAACTCAACAAAAAAGCATTCTTCTCATGGAGAACCAAGTTGCTATGTGTCCTCTCATGCACCAGACATACTCACGTACGCGCTAGCAATCGGACAAGAAACTTTCCCTCGGCTTCCATGAGGCTATCAATCCCAACTTTTGCAGAGGGGTAGACCACACACAAAAACCTGCACCATGTCCAAGCATGCTATCATACAGGTGTACAGCAGTAGTGGCACTGGTTGGTATGAAATGAACCCTCAGTTGTGGTGTTAATGTGGGCGGCTGTTATTATTGTGGTCGTTTCGTGATACTAGTGGAGTCTGGAGCCGGATTCGAGTGCGAAACAAGAATATATAGGAACAACGGGAACAACACATTCATAGGTCGCAAGAACAAATAGAACGAAAATCAACCCGGGACATCAGTCAGATCGGTTGTGTTACATGGGCATCGGACAGCATCGGGTGACAAACAACGCTTTTAGCCATCTTTTGCGGCCGGGACGTCGTGGCGCCAAAAATCACGAACCTCTAAGTTAGAGTCGCCTTGGCCTCCCGCAACCTTACCGGATGTTGGCAGCTCGGTGTGAAAGGCTAAAGATCAACAACAAACCCGTGTCTGAGAACCGCAATACACGCATCCTACTGACAGCACTGCTGCTGATGTGTGAAGCTTGTAGAAGGTAGAAGTTGCTATCTAGAGTAGAGGTGGACACCTTGGAAAAAAACGGTCTGAACCGGTGTTTGGAAACCCAGATCGGACAAAATCGTAATCAACCGGGCAAAAAGAACGTAAACCGGTGCAAAGCGGCAGAGCCGGACATGCTTATTTACAATTGATGTCCGACATAATAAAACCATTACCAGCATCGCAGGACTATTTTTGACAGTAGAGCATGTTGCACAGTACGTACGTATGTATCTGTTACCCCGCTAAAAAGGTGTCTACACCAGTCAAAAAGTAAGACAGCTATTAATACAAACATCATGCTGCACCACTGCAAAGCAGCAGCAGTTGTTCCCAGAGACAGATTTTGATTTAATTTTTTTTGATGAGCATTATTCTGTAATGATTTTTTTCGGGAAAACAGATGTGCTCGGAATTATATTACGTCTTAGATGGTATAAATAATACTTGGTATCCCGTAAGGTTTCGCTTCTTTATCTGGATGTTGGGATAGTTAACTATGGATGTGCTGCTGGCGCATGTGCTGTATAGCTTCTTGGGGGGGGCACTACCAGCTAGGGGGCTACCATATAGTTGTATAAATTTCCTCCCCCATTTGTTCCGATGGCCTTTACAGGTTGTATAAGGTCCAGCTCGGTGCCCTGCAGTGACTATACTTCTGGAGTGGAGGGTGGATGTTACTTTTTATCAGTTTACGCGAATACATCTGCCTTCTGTTCGGTGTTCGATTTGGTCTTCGGGGCGGGAGAACTGATGCGGAGCCAAACGAGAAACAAGCAATGAATTTCTCGCCAACGTTTGTTTTTTATGGTCTCTCGCAGTGATTTGCCGCGGAACCCGTATAACCTATCGTTCTCTTTTTCGTCTCCTGTGAAACGTGACCACGGTCTATGCCGGTTCGTTGTGTAAAATCCTGTCAAAATACCAGGAATACCTTGTATGTACTCGGGTCAGGTATGCAATTGAGCTTCTCGAGCCTGCTGCACGTCGTCCATGCCTCCATTGATTTCGGAGATTGCTACACAACCAGAGCAGTATATAATAGAGCCGTATCGGCCTGCACTAGCCTTGAAGCTCTACACAAATGCCTGGTATATGATGTTCTACCAGGCTGTAGGTACTTATCTGCTGCTCTGTCTATACTTTAGTACGTCTTTGAATAGATATGCACGGTCTTTTGTTTTGGTCCATGGGAACACGTCACCACGGACCATGACGTGCTGCTGTTGTTATGGCAGTTGGTGCCACATCACCTCATTTTAGGGTCGCGTGCCATCGATTTAGCTCGGAATCCACAAATTATAAGATATTCGCGAAACAAAGAACAAAACGTTTGACGAAGAGAAAGCCGATATTAGCAGTTTTTCATGATTTTCGAACGATTGTTCTTGTTCAAATATTTGATATCTGATCACAAGTGGCCGCAGTCATCGTGCAGTCATCATGAGAAGAAAAAAAGGGTCAATATTCGAGGGGACAAGCCGTTGAGACTCAAAGTAGTCGGGGCCGACACAATTCAAGTGTAATATTTGAAATGTCCATCACCGGCTCCAAAATCACGATAATATTGCCCGCTTATTGTTCTTGTTCGTTTCACGAAAATTATGCAATAAACAGCTCGTGTATTGACAAAAAAAATGTCGTTTCGTTCAATGATATGGAGGCGTTTCACTTTCACATCCGGCAGCAAGTAGTTTTCAGGACAACTATTAATAGGTTGAAAAACCCGGTTTCATCCGGTTTCTCGTTTGCTGAATAACTCCTCTTTTCACCCGGTTTTTCGGAAATATATTTTCCTCTAAGGTGCCCACCTCTACTCTGGACCTTCATGCGTACGCCCACGTACCTCACTAATACACAGTAGTAGGGACCCTAGCACTGCTCGTATTGACAACACTGGGTGCGCTCGCCTTGCCCGGAGGTTGGGCTGGCACCGGTGCTGTACTGCTATCTAGATAAAACCTCCGCCGTGACACGGCGCCGTCGTCGCGTGCCTCCGCTGCTGTGCTGATTGGTATCGTCGAAGCACGCGCTGAAGGCCAGCAAAAATGACCGTCTCAAGAACGTTCCGCACCACGACACATAACTCATATTGGGAAGTTGGATTCGGGAGGTGGCGCCGCGGAGTACAGCAAGAGTTTAGTAAAAAACGAACGGACTTCGGGCATCTCGACGAGGCAGCCTTTTTTTAATCGGCAGGAAGAGTCGAAAAACTCGCGTTCGCTCGTTGTTTCCTCGTTATTTCCTCTACGGTTGGGATTACGTTTCGGTTTCAGTTCCGTGTTTTGTTACGTTTATGGCCAGGACTACAGCTGTGGGTACCTTCACCCGCAACGGCTAAGGCTAAGGTACGGCTGTTGTGATGATTTTTGTTACGTTCACGGTTATGGACCAGAATTGCAGTTGTGGTGAGGGGGGGGAAGTTGGCCGCGAGCAGTGTTGCGATGGCGGTTACCGTTCCCGTTACGGAAACGGTTGGGGGTACGCTTCGGTTTCGATCTCGCTTTTTGTTGCGGGTACGGTTACCGTCACCTGCACCCCTTACCGCTGCTGTTACCGTCGATGTACTGGCTGCGATGATGGTCGCTTGCATTGTTACGCTACCGTCACCGGTTTTCGTTACCGTTGCCGTCGTTACCACCGTACCGGCTACGGGTACCCTTACCGCTACCGTGGCCGTCACCGATTACCGTCGCCGGTTACCGCCATATTTATCGTACCGGCTACCGTTACCGTTCCAGTCAGCTTTACGGTTGTGGTTGCGGCTATTGCCGCAGTAGTTACTCCCGTTACGGCTCCGTTTAGATACGTTGTAACAGGCGTTTCTTTTACTGTAACGTGTTGACGGTTACGGCTTGTGCAGGGTATTACATATGTGCACCGCACCGTCCCCTGCACCCTGCCCCCCTTCTCTCTCTTCCTTCCCTCCCCCCACCCATGCGCTTCAAACCACGCCCACTTGCAACCAAAAACATCTGAGTGTAGCCTGATGCGCCGGAAATATTACGAGGGAACAAGATCATTCGGCTGTCCCAGCTTCCGGGCGTTGATGGTGGTGGTGGTGCTGGTACTAAGAACAGCAGGGGGGGGGGGGAGCAAGACCCATTGAGACTCGTTGTCGATCTTCGGGAATTCCGCAGCGTCCTTCCCAACCTTCTGCATCAGGTGATGAATCGGCTGGGGGGGATGGGGGGGCAGTGCATGCTTACGATTTGGCCCAGCTTTGAAGCAATGGTTGACACCTTTATTACGAAACGTTTGCCGGTCGGGGTTATGGTTATAGTGTTAGGGTGAGGTTGTGCTGTCGAGTGTATGTGTATATTTTAACGGCCTTGTCGAAACTGGGGCAAGGTCTAGAAAGCCCTTGAGAGCGGGGTGGGTGGGAGGGATGAGAGACAGGAGATGAAATATAAGGAACAGGGGTGGGGGGGGGGGGGTGTCCTCGATATCATGCATGGCCTTGGTCGTATGATCAGAGGCCCTTGCATCTCTACAATACCGGAAAGGAGCACGGGACGGAGCCCGTCGGCTTTTCACGGACCAGACA
>JBBMHQ010142407.1:0-19123 GCA_037834295.1 Postelsia palmaeformis
TCTTTGGTCGACCCCCCCCCCCCCCCCCCCGTTCAGTTCTCACCTTATTGCCCACTCCAAACGCTGTCCGAAGCTGGAGTTCACCCCCCCCTCCCTCCCTGTCCATTTCTCCCGCTATGACCTCGAAACAGAAATCTAACTCCCCTCCCGCCGTTCAATTCCCCCCTTATTGCCCTTGCGAAACCCCGTCCAAAGCTGGAGTCTAACCCCCCTCCCCCTCGTCCAGTTCTCCCCTTGTTATCCCCTCGAAACCTTATCCGAACCTGGAGTCTACCTGTTGTCCAATGCCCCCCTCTTTGCCCCCTCGAAACCCCCGTTCGTAGCTGGAGTCTTGTCGCCTGTTGTTCGTTCACGAGTCGAGCATGCTGCAAGCGGTCTTCGACAAGCTGTTCACCCTGCTGGAGCAGCCGGACCCCTCGATCAACCTGGCTGCCATGCCCACGGCCACTGTCGTCACGGCCAGTCCTGAGGTATGCACATCACCCGTTCTCCTCATATACCCTGGTATACTGCTAACACTAGCATGGGGGGCCATAGTAAATACCTGGTAGGACCTAAGGTACACACACAAACACCTGTACCTGGTATATTTTTACCCATTTTTACTTGCAGTATTTGGTCCTATTTACTATTGTCCCCTGTCATACTCCTACTGTTCACGCTGCTCATACTGCTCAGACTGCTCATATTGCCCATACTGCTCATTCTACTCATGCTGCTCATAGTGCTCATATCACTCATACTGCTCATACCACTCATACTGCTCACTCTGCTCATATTAATCATACTGCTCATCCTACTCAAACTGCTCATACTGCTCATATTAATCATACTACTCATCCTACCCATCCTGCTCATCCTGCTCATACACCGTTCTGAACGAGAACATTATTGTTAATAGAGTAATAGTATCAGAGCCCAAATGTGCCCAAATGAGTTTTGCCTCTCCCGTATCGCACGATACTGTCTTTCAACCTCTGTGTGTTTTTTTTACATTAGTCATGTTTTTGACTCTCTGGTACCTGCACAACTCTGCTTTGTTCACCAACCTCGAATACTTCGTACCGGGTACGATTTTGTTTTCAGGTGGAGGCTGTTCGGGTGGCCGCGTCCAGAGCCCTCGTCGTTCTGGCGACGGGAGCGTCTGCCATCCTTGTGGTTGCTCTGGATGGCATTTGCCGTAGGGTGAACGCCGTCATCACCACCAACAAGCCCAGCCTCACCGTGCGGACGCATCTGCTCGAGCTCTTGGTGAGCGGGCAGGGCTGGGTCGGGCGGGGGCGGGGGGGGGTAGGGGGTCACATTCATTGCTTCAAGCGTGTGTTTAGTACAGTAGAATTACAGTAGTACCATATAGTGGGAACATACAGTATAGCAGTAGACGACGTAGGGTACTGTAGTGAGTAGTCAGTCGTCAGTAGTAATATCGTAGTAGTAATTTAGTAGTAATATCGACACGAAATCGTTTTCGGGTCCATGGCGGATTCGATTCGATTACCGTGTATCACTGCAGCAGTATGTATTGTCATCTATTGCTACGGATTGCTATGCATTGCCATGTACTATTACGGGGGACCATAGTAAATAGGACCTGCGGTCCACACTAAAGCCTATATATTTACCTAGTTTTAGTAACAATATTTGGTCCTATTAACTATGGGCCTCCGTAATAATATTATAGAGCATGACTACTCTGTAGGTATTGCTATTTATTGCTATGTATTGCCGCGTATTACTTTGTATTATTATGCGTTGCTATGGGTTACTACCAGGCACCAGGTATGTATTACCATGTGTTGCTAATCACTACTAGGTCTTACTACACTTGTATTACTACCTGGCATGTATTACGATGGCCTATATGCCGTGATACGAAGTTTACATGCCGCAGCTGGTATCAGTATCGGCCTGAGGGCGCTGGTCTGTGCTGTTCCTTGTGCCTGATTGTTTTGCCTAAACTTGTTCTGTGGTGCTGTTGCCTGTCCGTGCCAGGTGGTGGTGAGCAACAGCGTCAAGGACGAGAGCCAGCGGCGAGGGTTTGTCTTGGACATGCTGAAAGGGCCGATGTCCGTCTGGGTAGGGGCGGATGTCACCAACGCTGTCAGCTCTCCAGACGTGAGACTTTTATTTATTCAATGCGCATGTTCATTATTTCACGTTGTTGCTGTTGTTGTTGTTTCTCTCACATTAACTCATCGCCATAGTAGTGTATGGCCAAAGGAGTCCAGGAAATCACCATTATAATATATGGCGTGACTCGTTTTTGAGTATGTATCTACCAGTGTAACTATAGTTTAGCTGTAATGGTTTCGCCTGATACAGTCCGTACGAAGATCCCTGTGCCGTCTGTGCCAGCATTCCTATTTTTTGCTAACTCAATAGACTGTGTTACTGTACTAGGTATCCTGTTCTGTTTCTCGACACCCTGTTCAAATGTCCTTGATAGATGGGTTGATTGTCTCGATGGCGGCGTTGACGGATCTCCGTGATCTCCCATGGCCCCCCTTGACTTGGATGGATCTCTAACGATCTCCCACGACCTCCCTTGACCTCGGTCGATATCTACGATCTCCCATGACCTCCCTCGCCCTTGACAGATTTGCATGATCTCCGATGAATCCCCTTCGCCTTCGAAGATCCCGATGACCTCTCTTGAAAATCATGGATCTCGTCGGTCTTTCATGACCCCCCTTGACCTTGTTGGATCTCCCATGGTCTCCCATGACTTCCCTTCGAATCCCAATTTTTTCGACTGCTTCGATAACCTCGATGAATCTCCATGGTCTCCCATTGCTTCCCTCGATTTTGGTGGATCTCCATGATCTCCCATGACCTCCCTCGACCTTGGTGGATCCCCGTGAGCTCCCATGACCCTCCTTCGAACTCCAATATCCTTGACTGCTTCGGTAAACCTCGATGGATCTCCGTGATCTCCGATCTTCCCCCTCGACCTTTATTGATCTCCATGATCTCCCATGACCCCCGGTCGGCTCCCAATGTCCTTTTGACTGCATCGATAACCTTGATGAATCTCCCCATGATCTCCCATGACCCCCCCTCGACCCCTCCATCATCTCCGTTGACCTCCCATGATCTCCCATGACCTTTTTGTTCGTTTGTTGGCAGCAATTGTTGTCGCGGTTGGGGATCACGCCAGACATGCCACCAGACGAGGCGTCCTATGCGGCGAACGCTCCTCTGACCCAGCAGGCGCTCATGGCCTTCCAGAACTTGCGGGCGCCGCTCACGGTCCTGCTCGGGCTAGGCCTGAGGGTGTCTGTGGGAGACGACAATAG
Source organism: Postelsia palmaeformis (assembly GCA_037834295.1). Lineage (NCBI taxonomy): Eukaryota > Phaeophyceae > Laminariales > Laminariaceae > Postelsia > Postelsia palmaeformis. The sequence continues at coordinate 3,297 of JBBMHQ010142407.1, forward strand.
TTATCGTGGAGACCTGGATGCCATGATGAGGGGAGGCATGGACAGGCTGAGCGCGGCCAATCCTTTCGCGCTGGCGTGGTCGCAGGCTCTCCCCAACATCGTGAACCTGGTGGGTAGTCGCCGCAGGGGTGGTACGGGCTTTTGATTCGGGCGTTTGTTATCTTCATGGCGTTTTGGTTTGGGGTATTGGGCCTTGGGTACCGGTTTCGGATGGTGGGATTGGCTTCCGACCTTGTTTCATGTTGTAGGTATGTGGCTAGTTGTGGGTTTGGGATTTGGCATTGTGTGGGGATTTTCATGTTTTTATTGTGCTTTTTGGTCAATTATGGGGTTTTGGGCGTTCGGGATTGGGTTCAGATTTTTGGTTTTGAGGCTGGTTGTCTTGCGCGCGGTGCACATGATTGCCCTTTTTCTCATGTTTTTTTTAGTTTTTGTATTCCCGGGAGGGGCTTGGGTTTGGTGCCATACCTCTACAGTGCGGTCCAGTGTGGTTTAGTGTCTCTATATTACGTTACAGTTCCGTATCTCTCTGCGGTAAAAGGGGGTCACTTTTGGGCCCAACCATGTCTGACTTACGGAGCTTCTCAAGTGATATGTTACCCCAAAAACATCAATACCAGGGACCAATTGTATTCCCTTTTCCCAGTGTCCGACGTTTGGATGCAATCGTCGCGTCATGCCTTTCGTCGCAGAATGTAACCGTCGTAACCGTCATATATTGTAACCATCGTCCAACGTACACTGTTGTCTGCTGATGTAGCCTTTGTGTGATGTAACGGCTATCTGAAGTGCCAGGTAAGCGTTAACTTTGAAATATGTAGGGTGTCCGCCATCAAATATGACCGCCAAATGAAATGTAACCATAAGTTGAGGAAACCGTGACTTCTGGTTTGAAGTAACGGTTATATGATGCAAGTGTCGTATGATCCAACCGTCACATCATACTGAATAGCCGTCTTTTTTCAATGATGTGATGATCCGGTTTTCAAAGTCCGCCTTTCTTCAATGTAAAAACGGCTCTCGAGTGTAACCGTCTTCCAAATGTAACCGCCTTCCAAACGTAACCGTGTTCAGGTGCGATGCATTCACATGCTGTGGGCGCCGCCCACCCGACAGAGTCTTCTCAGCCACCCCGTTGCCAGGTGAGAGTCAGACATCGCCCGCCGCTCCTGGAAAAGTGTTTTTTTAGATTATAGCTCAACAGCGGCATCTGACATTGTATCGTACCAGCGTGGTGTATGGTGTATGGTGTATGGTAGGCGTTCTTGCGTGAGGAGGGCGGGGGCTTGCAGAGGCATGCCCTTGCTCTCTCGATAATTCGATGCTTGGAGGCAATGAAAGAAACGAGAAGGCCTCGCACTCAGCCGGTATACGGCAGCAAGCCTGCCACTCGTATCAACTTCAACAATTTTGTCGGGTTTTTTTTTTCTGTTATTATCATCAGGTTTATTTACTTTCCAGCTCAAACCGTACGAGTTTTTTTAACACGGACCGGTTCTCGAGCGTTGGATATCGTATTGAGTAGCATTGGATATGTCGAATGTAGCGTGCATTGCCCTCCACCCCCTGGCATCTCCGTGTTTTTCGTGCAGATACTGAACGAAATCGTATCGAATACGGTAGTGTTATCGCTGATCGACATCGTATTCACATCGATTCACCTAACACTAGCCCATACTGCTTTTGATACCCGTAAATAAACTGCTGTCTCGTGCTGCTTCTCTAGGTATACGTTGGCGATCATTCCCTCGAAAGAGAGCAATGAAAACAGACAGAGAAGCAAATCGGGCGACTACGAGGTGTCCACGCAGGCAAGAGGCACACACATTTTATGCGTACTTTGATCAATGTAAAATGCATTGGTGCCGGCACAATGATATGTATGATATGGCATCCAGCATCGTACTATATGCCTGGTACATGATGAGTGTGGCTGTGCAATACTCATCATACATATTCACACACTCCCCATGTATCATTTATGATCAGTGTCATCTTATGTGTGATATGTACTATTTTTTACTGTACTTTTACCAGCTGTTGTTGTGTGATACCTGGTATCTGTTACCGGTATGCGTTTTATGTGTATGATGTATGTGGATAGGATATGAATGACTTGTGAAACACATCGAACGAACTATACCTTTGCCGCGTTCGTGTATAGTAGCGTCGCTTAAGTTCGTTGTTCGAAGACCGATTGACCTTGTCAGAGGTACTATTGCGGGGGACCATAGTAAACAGGACCATATATTGTGAGTAAAAATAGTCAAGTATATAGTTTTTCGTGTGTACCGCAGGTCCTATTTACTGTAGTATGTGCCCCGTAATACTGTCCCATAAATATATCGCCAGTCTCATGAAATACACACCCTGGTATCTATTATTAATAGTACCAATTGTAATATTAATAGTCCAACCTCTAGGAAGCCCAAAGTAGTCCCGGAGCGCTCGAGAAAGCCCTCGGTCCCACGGTACTCCGGCCCGGAGGGGGGAGAAGAGGGGGCAGCTTGTGTGACACACCGCCACCTTCGGAATAGCGTGCTTAGTCTGCTCGAGCTGGTGTTAGGTTAGGTTGTCCACGTTGTGCCCGTGCAGGGACTGGTACGATAGGCGGAGGCAGCTCTTGTTGGCTTTTTATTTTCTCCTTTTTTTCTGACCGATAGCGATTGTAACCCATGGACTACGCACCCAATCTAGTCGGAATCCGGTTGTGTTTTTTCCAGTCTGAGCCTCAAGCGATAATACTTGATACATAAGAATGTAAGAATGTTGGAGATAGGAATGAATGTTGTGTGTAGGAATGTTGTACATAAGAATGTTGTATATGGGAAGGATGTAAGTAGGAATGTTGTATAAATATACAATATTTGTATTTATCAGCAGTCAGGTTTTGGACGTTTCAGGTCGATCTATTACGGGAGACCATAGTTAATAGGACCAAATATTGTTACTAAAAATAGGGAAATATATAGGATTCGGTGTGCACCCCAGGTCCTATTAACTATGGTTCCCCGTAATAGAAAGTCGTTTTTTCGATGATGATACTGGCTGTACCTGTGTTACTTTTTTTTCATTTTAGCTTTTTGTACATGGGCGAGGAACGAAGACGCACAACCGCAGCTTTGTGAGTCGAAAATCATACTTGGTACGTGTTGATAGCGTACGCCCTTTTAGGGCAAGAAACTTCCGTCCCGTTTTTTTTTTACAAAGTACTTGGAATTTGAGTAGTGTATCCCCCAAACGAGACTGCAGTACTACACGGGTTAAGGGTCGCCTGAAACACTCATATTCATCATAATTATATTAATAGCACACAGGGCTCTGTTCCGAACTACATCTACCGTTTTCAGTTCGGGACTAAGTGGTATCAAGCATCAGCCATAGTAAACAGGCCCAAAAATGAGCCCAAGCACCCACTTTGGTGGGTTGCATCGCAAGAATCACTGCGTGCAAAGTTTTTTTTTTGTCTGTTTTAAGAACGCGATTGATGACAGGCTCCCCATCGATGCTGCGGTACATTTGTAGACTTCACAACCACACTTGGAAGCCTCTTTCCCCCCTTATAGGGCCTATAAATTAGGGGCCACCGTGATAGTCATAAAGTGGTATATTTTGCATACCTACTCTAAGCGGTGCTTACGTATCGGGACGTAGTGATATCGTACAATGGTACGTATGTTTTGCAGTGCACAGCGGTAGTATTTACTCTGGGTTGTACTCTGGGTGCTTCTTCTATTTACGCCAACTAGTAATCACGGTGATAATATCCCGGTACCAGGTATAATTTAGTAGCGTCCTTCATTATCAGCCTAAGTGGAAAACTGCTGTTCGCGTGTTGACCCTAAGGAGTTAGGGTTTTATCCCCGGGTGTGTGCTTTGTGTATCAGGACTGCTGGGGTCTTTGTTTTTACTTCGGGGCGAATACATCCTCAGTTATTTGACTTCACGTCGAAGGCTAATGTTATAATGCTTCTCTCTCATAAACATCGCCTGCACTCACCTCGACCTTCCTCGTTCATATGGGACGATGCTGCTCCCTTCCTCCTTTCTCCCCTCCCTCCCTCCCTCCCTCCCTCCCTCCCTCCCTCTCTCTTCCGTTCCCTCCCCGTGTCTATTCTCTTCTCGTGTTTCTCCATGTCTGCTTCCCTTCCCTTTCTTTGCACGGACGATGCAATGGACCAACGGTCACGGACAACAACAACAAACGGCGCTATGGACTGGTCGTTATCGGACGGTTTCGTCTTCGCCCGGGGGGGCTTTTTGTGCGTGTTTGTCGGGTGCTGCGGGGTACAGGACCTGGAAAAATTGCCCCTTGTGAAGCAGTGGTGCAGGATGCTTCACGATGTGAGCTATCTCATCGAAGAGGGAGGGAGGGAGCGAGGGAGGGGGAAGGGTTGGGAGAACCGCGCCGGTCGCTGGTGTTGTGTTTGCATGCGTCGAAATCGATTGTTGCGCTCTTTTGTTCCGCTTCACTATCATCTGGTATACTGCATGAAAATTCCACACTAAATTCAAGTATTTTCGATCCAAAAAGTATGATAACTGATTTCAAGTAATTTTGTCCCCAAACACGCAGCTTGAAAAAGGGTTGAAAAGTCCAAACGCATCAAGGCATATCTTACTGAAACACTCCTTCACCATGGCCGGTAACGGTCGTCGTCGGGGCTTCTATTTTGTGCCGTAGGGATGTGCCTGTCTGTGTGTAACTGCCAACCGACGGGAAAGCTACAGGCTGCTGCGCTACATTCTGTTCTGTTGGTAGGGCGTTATTAGCAGCGGGGTGGTCCGTACCTGGTAGGTATAAGAGCAGGATGGTCCGTAGAGCTATGTTCGTGTCTGTTCATGCTGCCGATTTATATCGGAATGATGCTGCTAAGGGGGACCATAATAAATACCAGGTAGGACCTATGGTACACACAAAAAACTATGTATTTGCCTATTTGTACTAGCAATATTTGGTCCGATTTACTATGGTCCACCGTAATAGTAGTGGTAGACTACACTAGGTATTTATTCCCCCGTGTTCTATCGTGATATTGCGCTGCTGTGATGTTTCGATGTGTGGGTGTTCGCTTGCCGTCCTTTTTATAGAGGACGTTTTTCGGCAGTTTCAATTTCAGTGTGTACCAGTACGTTTAGCTCGTATATTTACCTGGTGGTAGTATAGGAATAACGGTAGTAGTAGTAGTAGTAGTAGTAGTAGTAGTGGTGGTAGTGGTAGTGGTAGTGACAGTGTCTGGGCGTGTCTTGATCTCCCCCAGAGCGCATTGGAGCGAACCGAATGGAATATTACTTGCCACATGAAATGTTGCTGATTGGTTTTGAAAACGATTAGATTCAGTGCAGCCTGGGAAAAACAGTACACAAGTATTGGAGAAGGGAGAAAAATTGTTGCAATCCCTTTTCTTTCTTTGGGAGTTGGTATCAGGTATCGATTCGAGTGGTACACACGTCAACGTCGGGAGCGGTTTGGGACCAGATTTTGCGAGGATTGGAGTTTTCTTGCGACCGCCGACAGACAGACATATTTGTAATTACCAAACTAGAGACTCATTTTACGAACTGGACCGAACGGCCCGACCGAACGGGAACAACTATGATCTCGTTTGACGTAGATAGGCACCGAAGATGGACGTGGACACCAATTTGCGCACAGCAGGGTGTTGGTGTCGTGACACGTGCAAAATATACCGTTCCTACTGGTTCGGCTGGCAAAGCCCAGGATTCTGCATGGACCCGAACACTTTTTTCAACGTAGGAACGGAACAAATGACCACGAGCAGCGTCGTTCTGTTCCGCTCGTTCCCATGGTTAGTAGTCAAGACACGCCCAGAGTAGTACTGATAGTAGTATTAATAGTAATAGCGGTGGTAGTTGTACGAACTTTTCGTTTTCGTCTTGGGGCAGTAGTGGCGTACCAGGTACAATATAACGGCGGACCATAGTAAATAGGACCAAATATTGTTGGGGAAAAAAGCGAAATGTATAGGTTTTTGTGTGTACCGTAGGTCCTATTTAATATGGTCCGCCGCAATAGTAGTAGACGTAGTAGACGTGGTCGTAGTAGTGTTCCGATAGCTGTTCATGTGGCGTAGAGCAGCGATTGAATTGTTGCTGTCGCGTAAACTAACGACGGCCATGTGTGCGCTATGATACCGCTGTGCTCACGTTACTGCTGTGCGCGAGATCACTGGTGCAGCTGCTCACGCCATCATCCCATGCCTTTTTAACGGCCCATTTCCTGTGTCTTCATTTTGCTGCCCAATTTTACAGCTGCGAACAGTTTGTTACAACCTGCTTGGGTTGGCGTGCAAACAGGGGGCGCTGTACTTAGCCATCCCCGCCAACAAGGTGGAGGAAGTCATCGTACATGGGCTTCTGGCCGGCTTGGAATACGCTGAAAACAGGTGAAGCGTTACACACGGACCAAGCGGTACAAATATACGCGACAGACCATTAGGCTTTTTACACGCTACGAAACGTTACCTGGTACACACTATGCGTTACGCACCAAAAAGTGTTACCGGCTACTGGTACTCACCACGAAGCAATTCTGCACTATCGGTAGAAAGTGCTACACATGACGCGTCATACACGAATCGCTACGCACCACAAAGCGTTACACAATACGAGGAGTTTCGCACGACGACGAGCCACACACGGGGCGTTGTACGGGAAGCGTTATGGCGTTATCCACCAATAAGCTCTTCACATAAAGCGCTACACCCGAAGTGGTATACACCCTGCACACCGCGAGGCGTTACGCGCTACGAAGCGCGTTACACACTAGGGGGCGTTACGCACTGCGAATCGTTACGCACTGCGAAGCGCTACACACGCAGCGTTACACGCCACGAGTTTATCGAAAGACGGTCAGCCTATATATTGGGCGTCTTGTTCATGGAAGCTACAACCCTCATGGGGAGGGGAGGGAGGGAAGGGGGGGCTGTACTCGATACCATGCTTCCTGGTTGAATCAATACTACATAGACCCTCACAACATTCGAAAACGGCAGCTTCGAATCTAGATTATCTATATTAGATTATCTATCTGATCTGCAGATTATCTGTAGATGATCCGTAGATGATCTGTAGATGATCTGCCCCGACGATGTGGAAGGTTGTTGGCCTTGACCTCTCACAGTACAGGGGGGAGGTGTACTCGTTCATGATGTCATGCATGGCCGTAGTCGTGGGATCATAGACCCTCGCATCCCTACATTACCGGGACGTAACATGTCGGGTTTTCACCGACCGGGCAGGTATTGCCTACGCTTAAGCGCGAAGCGAAACGCGAGGTGTTCGGCGAATCGCAGGAAGGGTGAGCTGCATCATACTAAGAACCGCTTGCAAGGCGGCCTTGCACATGGATGACAGCTACAATGAGTTTTATGTATTTGCCGGTGTGGCCATTTCCAAAGACACCAGTTGAGGTGTTATGTAACTGCCTCGTGAGTGCCTCACGATGCACACTACGTGATGCGATCATTCCCCTCGTGCGAAGGAGAGGTTCTCCACCCCGCGCAAATGATCTATAACTCGATCGCCAGATGCGACCGACCGCCAAAACAAAGAGCAAAAACCGTACCCTGGTTGTCTAGCTCACGTAGTGAGCGGCATGTTTCACAGTGTCGTCGCCGACCGTCCCAACCGCGGTACATTCTGACAGTTTCAGTAGTTCATTGCCATTTCGCGCGTGGTTGGTAGCTAATACCCTGGCATGTCAGGAGCCGACAGTTTAGGTCTGTGACGACTAATATAATATATACTTTTGTGCAATAGATTTCAAGTGAGAGTTCCTATTATGTGTTGATGTTTAGTTGTTAGTGTCAATCCCTCCGCATGTTTTGCCCTCGTCTTATCACAAGGTCGTTTGCGCCAACTTGTTTATCTTAATCTCGCCGCATTTTCTGCCATCGACGTATTTCATTGTTGCAGTGCCCATTTTTTGCCCGGTTGGTTTTGTTATTCCCGCCACATTTTTTCGCCTCGTCATACTATATGGTTATATTCAGTGCCGTTTCGCGCCGTGTTGTTAGCGCCAATCCCGCCGCTTTTGCTGCCCTCGTTGCCAGTCGCTTAGCACTCTGATTGTTTAAGTAAGTCCCGCCGCGTTTTCTGCCCTCAAAGTATTTTTTTTGTTTGATACAGTGCCGTTTCGCACCCGGTTGTTGGTGTCAATCGCGCCGCATTATATGCCCTCATCGCTCGTCACTGACTCCGTCACTGTGGCAGTTTCCCGCCGCATTTTGTGTCCTCGTCGCTTGTCACCATGGTTGTTGGTGTTGATCCCGCTGCATTTTACGCCCTTGTCGCTCTTCCCTCGTCGACCCAGACACCTCCCCGGCTTCTGCTCTCGGTTCCTGGACAAGTTTGTCGTGTTCTGCCCTCCGTCCTTGGTGCTGTCGCATGTGGAGCCTGTCATGAGCGTACTCGCTAAGAACATCATGCCGCGACTAAGCGTGAGTGGAATGAAGAGGAGGGGGAGTGCGGTGGGGGAAGTGGGGTGGGCATGCGGTGTTGCTGTAGTCGCCTGTGGTGTAGTAGTACTAGTGTGCATCATAGGTCCTATTGACTATAGTCGCCTCTGGTGTAATAGTAATACTATCACGGGAAGCCATAGAAACCAGGACCTTCGGTTAACACCGAAACCAACATATTTCGCTATTTCTACTCACAATATTTGGCCCTATTCACTATGGTCCCAGTTCCTGCTGTATGTATCGCAGTCGCATCGCAGTTTACAGCTCTAGTATTCCGGGGGACCACAGTAAATAGGACCACATATTGCTAGTAAAAATATATATATATATAAGTTTTTGTATGTACGGTAGGTCCTATTTATTATGGTCCCCCGGAATAGTAGCCTGGAATGCAGGAGGAGGGGGAGTGAGAGCGGGGAGGAGGGGAGGGGTTGGGTTGTGATGACATTGGATAGGGGCGGAGAGAAACGGACCAGGCGTGCAGGGGAGGGGAGGGGGTGGGGGTGTGTGTGTGGCCGCGGATAGAGGCGAAGAGGAATGGGGGGGGGGGCGGGGGGTAGTGGGAGAGGGGGTGTTATGGGTTGGTATTGGATATATCGGGGGGGAAGAGGGGCGAGCGGAAATCGTCAGCGGTAGCATTTGAAGATTTTGTTGCGTTCAGGATGAGCTGGATCTGAGTATGCCCGTGAATCGGGCCGCATAGTAGCAGTCAAGCAGTAGTGTGGGGAGTTTCCTCACGGTAGCAGTGTCTGGCGGACCGCTTTGGCTGGCATACTCGAAGATGAGCAGTAGGGGTGTATTTTACGAACGCTTTGACCGAGAGGGGGTGGGGGTCTTCCCCCTGATGAGTTTCGACAGTCTCGTACCGATGCACGTGCAGTACTGGGTAGTTGTTGCCCACGTCGGACAGATATACCGTCTACAGATAAATACACCTAGATCCTATTCTGCCGATGCTGCTGTATAGGTCTAACTCAGCAACCGTGTCCTAGATTATACAGATTGTACGGCTCCCACCCGTCAACATGATGAGCCAGATCATACAGACCACACAGATCATACAGATCAGGAATGCATCTCCCCTTCTGGAAAATCTAGGCAATGTATTAATAGTTGCAATATATGATATGTCCGTTGTGTGCGTCATGGACCTCTGCTGCACCGTCAACTCTTGCTGACGGGGTATCCATCCGTGCGTACGGCGTTTTTCCGAAACTTTTTTTTGTGCATTATTGATGATGTTTTTTTTGTCGCTGTTCGCCAGGCTGCATGGTCGCCCCAAAGCGCCGGCGCCCAGAGCCTTCGGGCGTCAGACCCGGAGAAGTTTCAGGTCTATGCGGACGGAGGGACGATGGTGTCTCAGGAGGTACGAGTCGACAATAGCTTGTTGAATACGCCTATTGGTCTGTCAATAGGTAGGGGCAGTACATATTGATGCCTATTTTAATCTGCTACTAATAGTAGAAGGGTGAAATAGTCGATCCATACCCATTGTTTCGTCAAGAGATTCAGAGAAAAGGGTACACAAGGCTCTTGTTATTGCAGTAGTCCATTGTTACTACAATAGTTAACAACAGACTACTGATATTGTAATATGCTATTGCCAGTGCAGTAGGCTATTGTCATCACAATATGATAGGTCTACGCTGACGGAGGGACGATGGTGTCGCACAGGCACGGAAAGGGACATGAACAAACCAAAGTGTGATACACGCAGGATAGGTAAACCAGTAGGCATTGAAGCACCCGGCTCTATAGCCTTCTAATCTGTGAAGGCACTTCCCTAACCCGACCCGCGGGTTGGGTCATGACCGATGAAAAGCCCTAGTGACGTTTTCACTTTTATTTGTACCACTATGCCCGGTCATATATGGCCGGTTTGGTACACAAATTAGGCTACAAACGGTGACTATATTCACGTACATAATTCCAAGGAGTTTGAACGGTAGCTTGCGATGTTTGACACCTGATAGGTGATAGTTGACATTAATATTAATAGTTGACGTTTAGGGCTTGACGACGTTGTATGATGCTTACTCTTTCATCGTTGATGTTTGGCGTTATTCTTTTTTTAGGACCTGGATGAAGATGAAGTATCGGAGCTGAGGATCCAGTTCCGGACAATGGTGACCAGAGGTCTGGTCGATCTGGTGCATGTGAGTCGGTCCGATGGTCGATCTGATGCATGGAAGTCGATCCGATGACTCTGCCGGAGAAAGGAGCTGCTGTGCTGCGCTCTCCGTTGCTACGCTTTCCTGCTTTGTTCTGCCCTGTGCAATGCTGTGCCGTGCTTTGCGGCCCTGCTGTGCTGTGCTGCCGTGGTTTAATTCGCTGCGCTACTGTGCTGTACTGTCTGCTGTGCTGTTTCGGTTATTTGCTGTGCTGTGCTACCTAACCATGCCGCACTGTACTGTGGCGCTGTCCTGTGGTACGCTTTACCGTCCTGTGCTACGCCTTACTGCACTACTGTGCTGCCATTTTCTCGAGCAGCAGAACGCTTGATCGATGAACCTGTTGACACAAATGCCTATATCGTGGCATTCATCTCTCATCAACAGCATCTTTATTCCTTCTTTCCTTCCACCACCAGGCCCTCCCATTAATAGCATCACACGAACTTGTCTCCTCTCGCATGTGTTGCCTTTTTGCATTGTTGTCGTATACCTGTCTGTCTGTCTTTTCGTCTGTATGTATGCCTTTATGCAGGCGTGCCTCGGGATGAAGGGGGAGCTGTACACCAACGAAAATGCAGGCAGTAGAAACGGTGCGGAGGCCAGGGGTCGAGGGAGGCCTACGACGGCGGGAAAAGGGGGCGGGGTTAGCTCAGGCAGGAACCAGGTAATGGTGCTTGAGAGAGTTGGCGTTGCTGCCGCGCCATGCCGTCCTGCGCTATTGCTCGTGGCTTTCTGTTTCGTGTCCGCTTTCGATTGTTCTTGTTGGTGGTGTTGGTGTTGGTGTTGGAGGTGGTGTTGGTGTTGGTGGTGATGGTGGCGATAGTGGTGTTGTTGTTGCTGTTGTTGCTGTTGTTGCTGTTGTTGTTGCCGCTGCTGTCGCTGTTGTTGCATGCGACGTCTACCTTTCCGTTGGTTGACTGCCTGCTCCTTCAATGTTTCGTCGACCTGTAAGTTAATTGGTAGCCTTTTACCTCTCAGCTGACTGGTTGCCTTTGCCTCTGTTAGTTCGTTGCCTTTCCCTCTGTTGATTGGTTGTTTGTCTCTCCGTTGATTGGTCGCCCATCCTTGGTCGATTGGTTGTTCGAGCCTCGGTTGATAGCTTCCCTTCCCCTCTGTTGATCGGTCGCTGTACCTCCGTTGATTGATCGGCTGTTCTTGTGATGCCGTGTCTTGTTCTCCGTTGATTGGCTGGCTGGTTCTGCGATGTCGCCGCTACCCCTTCGCTTGCAGGAGGGTATGCTTATCGAGGCGAAGAAAAAGCGCCGTCGGGCCGTGCTGAATGTAATGGTCAGGGGCGAGGGCGGCATCCCGCAAAGCCTGGTGATGTTCACAGTGGGGCTGATCAAGCACTGGGGAGATGGGCCTGCTTGTCGGAAAGCTCTCTCCATCGCCATGGTGAGACGTCCTCGCATTCTCCGGAGATTCTATCAACATGACATGTGGGATGTTGCTGATGAGTAGATGAGATACCTTTGGTGTTTGAGTATTGATATTTTTTGTGAATGTGTAGCTGTTGGGGTGTAGTTGGTGTTTGTTGCTAATTACTCAGTACCTGTATGTGTTGATATCTTCGTCTGTTCTCCGGAGACGTTCATGTGTGCTGAGCCGAAGTATTCGCCGCTGCTGTTCACATGGCCAAATAATTAGTAATAATTACCGTTGGAATGGTGGTTTAAATACTTAGTGCCTGGTACCGGGCTGTGGACTCATTTGTTGCCCTGTTTTCCAGAGATGCTGCCGCAGTAGTATTTGCGATCGGTGCCGTTTGATTCGCCGCTGCCGCCAACTTGACCATTGGGATGTTGCAATGTTTGCATAGACACCGTCGGAGTGGGGCTATCGGTATGTCGGTAGGAGCGTTTGAAATGTTTTAGCGTATACGCACCATATTTGTGTCCATACGTATACCTGGTATATGTCGCTCTGTGTTCTTCAGGGATGATGTTCATTCCTGCCGCTGCTGTCAACACGGCCGTTAGAGTGTTGCTGTGCGTGTATAGACGCCGTTGAAATGTTGCCACCAGGTAGCGGTACGTATGTGTCAAATGATGGCCCCCTCTGCGCTTTGCGGTGTTACTATTATTATTAACGTCATGAGCTGTTTTGTATGAATGGATATCTCTTGCAAGTTACAGGTATTTTTCAACTGTTAATATACGCCGCTGCTACATTTCCAACCGTTACCGGTATGTCCCGATACGCACCATCCACAACCTGTGATGCATACACAGCGCGGTGGCTGACTGTTGTTGGTGTGAAATCGGTGCTGCTGCATGGTCCAAGCCAGGGTCCATTTGTCAGCTCTCACCCATGTACTGTACGCACGGCGGTGTCTTCACCCCATGGTCTGGGTGACGAGGCAAAGAAAAAGAAGGACATGACATCACGTTCAGATCACGTCGATTATGGATAAGTGAAGACATGATATCACAAAAAACATGGCGTTACATGACATGCCATTACATGACGTCACATGACATGATGTCATGTGACATACCATGACGTCACATGACGGTACATGGCATGACGTCATGGGACGTACAATGATGTCACGTATATAGTATGATGTGACATGATATGCCGTCACATGGCATGACACACCATGATGTCGCAAGACATGACATAACGTCAGGTGACATGACATGGCATGACGTCATGTGATGTGACATGACATGCTGTCATATGACATGACATGGCATGCCGGCACATAACATGACATGAAAATACGTGAAATTGCATGGCGTGATGCCACAAGGCATGACGATGACGTCAAGCGATATTGCAAGATATACTCGTAGCATGCAGCGACAAACGACACGGCAAGGCATACCGCACCAAGGCAAGACATTCCAAGACGAGACAAGACTAGATGACAAGACTAGATAATACTAGACTGCTACCAGGTATTTGATGAGACACGACAAAGCGACAAAGACGAAGACCAAACTGGACACGACACGAGCCGCCGATCCCCTTCTGCTTGCCTTACCCCCCGTACGACTACGGCCATGCATGACAATGAGAACACCCCCCCGTTTACGTCATGGTGTCCAGGTCATCCTGGACGAGTACGACCTCCGGTCTAACATCATGAGGCAACGGCTCGCTCGAGATCTCTTCGGCGGCGTCGTAGACGCGTTAGTAGCGGGAGCCCCGCACCTGCAGGGGATGGAATGGGAGGCTGTCATCCTTGTGAGTGTGATACCGGCTTGCTTCAGCGTACAGGGTCACGGTGTGGAGCTGACTGATGCACAATTCGAGACAGATAATCGATTCCCACTTGCATGATCTACTGTATATCATACCAGGTGTATTTCAGTGCAGATGCATGATCTGTATGATCTGTATGATCTAGCTCATGCTGCCGGGTGGAACCCTTATAATCTGAATGATCTAGAACATGGTTGCTGGGTTAGATCTGTCCTACACAGATCCTGCACAGCGTCTCATAACGGCACGTTAGGATGTAGATGATCTATCTGTAGATGGTCCATCTGTGGAAAATCTATCTGTAGATGGTCTATCTGTAGATGATATGTCTGTGGATATCTATCTGTAGATTTTCTGTATATATATACGCTATATATTTAGATGATCTGGCTGTAGAGGATATATCTGTAGATGATCTGTCTGTGGACGATATATCTGTAGATGATATATCCGAGGTGTGATGTGGTGTGATGTTCCAAGATTTTTTGTCTTTGGCTGCAGCGAGAGCGCTTGATTTCACATTTTTTAAGGTAGTTGATGCCCCCCTCGTGTTGGTGCGTTGGGTGGGGCTGTTGTTGTAGTTGTTGCTGGTGGTGGTGGTGGTGGTGCTGTCGTGGACATGATTAGGTGTGTGTTAGTGTGTGTTAGTGTGTTCCTGCTCGTGTTCGCTTTGTTTTGGAGGCAGATGGTGTGTTTGATGTTGACCGAACAATGTGACCGGTAGTATAAGTTGCGTCTGATGTTCACACTCGAGCATTATATCCCATACCGTCAGGGTGGTACCCCTTGTTCGACTAAAGGGTTGCCACACACTGCTGTGTACCGGTACGAGACGAAGGGGGCCATCATTTAAGGCCAACCAATGGTTGAATGGGATCGACCTGATTGAATTAGGGTCGGGGGTGGGGTTAGGGTTTGCGTCAAGTAGTAGTACACGTTTTTCCTCAACCTTTTTGTCGTGGAGCACTCCGTCCTGGAAGGCAAGGACCTTTGCTCGAATCAGAATTGACTCCCGAAAGGTGAGGACGGTATTTAGCTTCATACTATCACTAGTCCCGAAATGTTGGGGGCCGTTCTTTATTCATTATGTTTCTTGTTCATACTTGATACACAATGACCGTTTTCAGATTCAAGCTCAGTCTAAGGCCCGCCTGTATATAGCCGTTGAGTCTCGAAGGACCGTTTTCATGTCCACACTTGATCTCGAAATGTTGGGGCCGTTTTTTGAGTCAAGAGTTGGTCTCGGAAGATAAGAACGGTTTTATTTTCATACTTTTTCTCGAAAAGCTAGGATCGTTTTTATATTCATTCAGGGGTCTCGAACAATGTGGACGATTTTGTACGTCCAAACCTAGTCTAAGGCCTGCTTGTATCTGTATACTTACAGTAGTTCCGAGATGTAAGGACCGTTTAAGGACAGCTCGCTTATTCGTAATCAGTCCCGAAATGTAGCGGCCGTCTTTACATTCACACTTGACCCTTTTACTTACTAAGAGTACAGTTCCGTTTTGGATACCAACTACGAGAAATTTGACTGGTTTGTTTTCACCATAGACTGCGGTTCTAACAGAGTTACCCCATATGTACGGTCTTTGTATGTCGGGGCATAGCGGTATACAGCAGTAAGGTCCCCCCTTTGGCGGGACGGCTGTGTCACTGCTGTCACTGCTGTCTCGGCGTTAGGTGATGCCATTGCTGTGTCGTCATCACCCACAAGGCTGGGCGATGTCACCGCCGTGACGCTCTCTGCCGAAAGAAAAAAACGTACCCTGGCCTGTTTCCGCAACAGCTGCTGTTAGCTTGATTGACTCAATGTTTTTTGTTTCGTTTTTTTCCTCACCCTGTCTGTCTGTCTGTCTATCTGTCTGTCTGTTTGTCTGTCCGTCTGTCTATCTGTCTGTCTGTCTGTCCGTCTGTCTGTCTGTCTGTCTGTCTGTCTGTCTGTCTGTCTGTCTGTCTG
>JBBMHQ010142518.1:0-19117 GCA_037834295.1 Postelsia palmaeformis
CACGGTGGGATTTGAACTTGGGTACCAATACCAATGGTCTTTGAAGCTGACCACTAGTCTACCGGGGCGACCACTACCAACCCCTATAACCGCCAAAATCTCCAAGACGACCAACATTACCCGCACGCCTACAAGCGATACTTCGAAAACTGCCACCCTCGATACCACATACCCCAACCTTGCTATACCTCAGCGTCGCCATCGTCCTCTTCGTCGTCATCCTCGGCTGGAGTAAAATCCTTGGATGTCCCTTCAGACGTTGACACTTTCTCCACCGTCTGCCCAGCGGTAGAATCGCTGGCCACCCAAGTCCCCTTCTCTGCGGGTGCCGTCTTGCTGCCGCTCGACGCTACTGCCGACCCTGCAGGTGTTATGGTAGGCTCGACGGTTTCAAATCGAGCAAGAGCGGAATCAGAGGCCACGGCAGCGACAGCCGCAGCCTTGGCCACCTTCTTTGCCTCACGAAGCCGTGGCGTTACGAGCGCGTCTTGAATATACTTCTGTTGGAGGAAAACAGAGCAATACGGAAATCGAATGTTAAACACAGCATTCCGATCGTTTTCGGGACACACCTGTACAGATACGTATTTCTGTCTATATGACGTTCGTGGTTTGTACACCACTGAGCATCCGACAGGTGAGAGTACGACTACAATGTTCGTGCGGTATTGCTACAACATATCTGACACGTACGGCGCTAGGGCTGTATGCAATATAGTTTGAATCAGAGATTGGGCCGGTTTAAACGTAGAAAAACGCCAGTCCATGGCTATGACCGTTCAGTCCAAGGTCCTGTCTGCCTGTACACGTCGGCCGTGATGTACAGTAAGGTACAGTGCTATTTGATAACGCGCGGTCTTCGAACGTGGTCTGGAACAGTTTGGTGCAACTCCATTTATCCAGGTCTACCTGTGCTACTAAGCTCCCATTCCGCTAAATTCTGTAGAGTCAGTACATATATTTCTGCTGTACTGATGGAAGGAGAATATGCTAGTCCCGGCTGGATTGTTCGTTCTACAAACATTTCATTTTATGCCAACATCAGCACGACGACTCGGAAATTAATTAGTCCCACCGAAAATCGAGTGCCTTCATTGGTCATATTTTCTACCTGGGTAAATGTAGTTGAAAAAAAAATTGTGGCCCACCGCAAATAATCGCTTACCAACTCTATGGTCTAAGTAAGACTAAAATAGATAATATGGTGGCTGGAGAGTATTATATAATGACCATACACTAGATGCTATTTACGTCGTTATTGCAAGCTACAGCAGTGCAACAAACCAACACATAGCTGTAGAAGGATCTCGTCTCAGACTTTGTGTGGAAAGCGTCAGTCTACCGCACTATTCCGGTACCTAACGAATTGTGCACGGTGTGATGGAATGTTCACCTGCAAGCTGGGGAGGTCTTCCCGGTCGATGTTGGAGAACTCTCGGGTGCTTTCTTTGTCATCATCACCTACCTCCATGCCAACAACCAAGTCCACGTAGCGGGTGGTCGCGGAGCCACCCCGTCCGCACACAACCTGCGACCCACCCCCAACAACAAACAGTGGCATCGTGATGGGTGAACAGTGAAAAACAGCCGAAGCAAAACTTGCAGGGACAAAGGAAGACGAAAACGTTAAATGAAAAAGCACGAACAAAGGAAACATCACTCGACGTACAAAGCAAGGCGGTCAAATGCACTACACGGTGTCTTGCCCGAAACAAGGGGTCAGATTCACTCACTCGCTTCTCAATTGAGTCGCGGGTAATGGTCGGTACACGTTAGGCCGTGGCTGGCGTGTATGATGAAGAACCCGTTACGGCCCGATAATATGCCAGCAACATTGGTGCAAGAAATACGCCACTACGGTCGCCGTTTTTGAGTACAAACGGCATGATGGCCGAGGGAGGAGGGGGTTGACATGCCCGAGAAGCACCCATGGAAAGGAAATTATCCAACAGATGCAACCTTATACTTGATGTCGGACGAGTCATCGCCGACAGGAGCAAAAAAACTAAGGAGAAAAAACGGTCGTTTTGAACCCTCGTAGAGTTCGAAACAAACCCCCTCCTCACTATTACACCATGCTGATGTGCCTCCTCACTATTACACCACACCCTCACACTAGAAATCGCACCCAGTAGAAAAGCCTCTGCTTTGCCTCGCAGGACGTGGAAACAAAACGTGCTGCATGCGTGGTGTACAGCGCAGAACCTCGTCTGGCTCATACAATGCAGAGCCTCCTCCTCTCTTGAATTACGGCTACTAATACTGCCTTTCTACTATTATTCCAGTTGCTGCTATTACTCGTGATATAGTACTCGTAATATTATGTCAACACTATTAGTGTACTGGTGATCCCATTGTACTTGAACACGTAAATAACGACTACTACTTCTACTACAGTTACCATCAACTCTACTTTCAAGAGCATCGTAGTGCATAAAACATCAAGAAGAAAGGTTAGAACATCGGTATATATATAAATATAAGTATTTATATATAAATTTATCATCACTTTCACCTTCCAGCCTAGTTCGTGGGAGGTGTTACCCTCGACGCCCTTCTGGACAAGCCGTGGTCACAGGTGTCTACCCTTCACCCCCCCGGTACGTGCCTTTTATTGTTTATCGCGCGTAGGGTATCCCCACTGCTCGTCGGTTTTCATCGAATTTTACCTAACTCACGCTCTCGCGCTTTCCGCTAATCAATTTCTTTCATGGAAGAAAAAGCCTCTCAGCATGCACTCGGTGAGACTTGAACCCCCGAAATTGATCTTGATAGGCGCGAGGACTACCCATCAAGCCACCGGGGACGCCGTCTTGTTGATATGCACACCATGTAACGCTGCGTACTTGCCAAGACAACAGTAGAGCAGGGACGCCCTACCAGGAATTCGGGACACGAAAGAAAGTCTGAAGTCGAACACCAGTTAGTCGTTTTTCTGTTGAAAATGGACAAAAACAAGTACTGCCTTGTCTCGCTTTCGAAAAGGAAATTGAATATGCTGTCAGAAACTATGATAGTCCCCCTCCTCGTTGACGCGCTTCCTTGCAAGCGCGCTGCTTGAAGTAATTTCCTTGCGCTGGTGAAATTGACGCCACCGCGTGCTACCAAAAGGTCTTTTGAGAATTCAGACCAGGACGATCAGTTCCGCGGAGTGGATGGTTGGGGTATGGTAACGATTTGTGCCCCAAACACCAATGCAGGCAGTGTTACAAGTCGGGCGAACTACCATTGAACCAGAACTACTGTACACAGGAATCGTGGATAGTGCAAAATACCTACAGTAGCCTTTATCTCGGCTATTCATATCTGGGGCACACACGGATAAGCACAGAAGGACATCGTAATCGACACTGAAAACACATGTGTTCTTTCCTTTTTTAGAGGACAAACGGATGAAGATAATATATCATAGCTTTCATCAATCCGATAGCGTGAAGCCGAATATAGGGTTTTCACATTCGGAAAAAAACTTCGAAAATATTCATGGACGAGCACATGCAGCACCTGTTCGATGTCGCCTTTGGGCAGAAAAAGTGCTGGTTTCATGAAGAAAAGGCCTTGCTTGAGCGGAAACAGGGAGCCCTCGTTCACCCCGTTGTAGCACTTGACGAAGCTATTAATGGTATCATAGTGGAAGGCAGAGCGAAAAAAGAGAATTACATGGTGTTGGTTGAAGCGAAAGAAGTGGTGCACGTCTGGCGGCCATTCGGGCGTAGTGCCTCTTAGTCCATTGCTACTATTAATACCACTGCTCGACGAATATTACCACGCCTCCTACTGCAAACTGCCATATAAAAATGCCGCTACTACTGACACTCTTAATACTTCTACTGCTAGTACCACACACACTACTTCTACAAACCCAAGCGCTATATCGTCTACTATTCATAGGCTGTTCTCTGATGCGAAGTCATAGCCTCGTGAATCACTAGCCCCACAACCGCCATATCAAAAACCAATCCTACGGATACCAAAAAAAATGTCGCCCCTGCCGAAAATATCAGTAGTGCAAGCATAAAAACGGCAGGCACCACCTTTTGGCTCAGTGCTAAAGTAATGATGATACGTTCAGTATACCACTCTTCCAACTACTGCCACCACCGCAGTAGGGATCTCACTCCAGTGCCGGTTGCCCGCTGTCACTTGTCACAGGTGGGATGTGGCATTGTGGTAGTCGGCCGAGTATTGGCGCCACCGGCTATAAGGGCGGTATTGCTGGCTTGCGTGTACCGGCAGTACAGAGGGGCCACGACTGTACTACTATTACTATTGCTACTGCTACAGCCACAAGAAAAAACGACAGCTGCCACAACAACTAGGTGAAAAAACTTCCACAACTCTTCTGCCCAAATCATTTTTAACTACCCACCCTAAAGATGTCATTTTTACCGCCTCATTTGCTGCAGATTGCTTGAAAAAATAGTAACACTTCTACAACAATCATTACCAGGTATGTGTCATCTTTCGCCATGCCGAAACGGGTATCAACGTTTCGGGGTCGTTTACCATAGCAACATGGGCAATCACACTTATTCTACAACCGCTGCAGCTTCTTCCGCTTTTGCTACTTCAAGAAACAGTTCCACCACCACTCACCTCTTCCCCCCTCTGCTAACGAACAAGCCTTTGTCCGGTACAGATTGCTTCACTTCGCACATCAGCTTCATGAGACCGGCAATCATGGTGCCCTGCGAGCCTGAAACCTGCGCAGAAGAACCACCGCGTTTCGGCGATCATTCCGTGAGTGAAACCAACGACCTCTCGCATTCTTTCCGCTTGAAGCCATGGCGCGAGAGCGGCGAATATAGTGGGCCCCACATTTTCAGCCTGACAGCGCCAGTTTACCCAGGAACACTCCAGTATTGGTATCCCGTTCGTGTTTATCGCAAAGAGGGCGTACGCTCAGTCGGTGAGATTATTCCTCGTGCAACTCGCCCTTAACTGACGGGCGTCGTTCTATTTGCGCGATGTCCGAAGGGCCACAAATTAGCAAACCGATAAAAAAAAACAAGCGCTCTGTCTTTCTTGAGAAGACTGCTCCGTACTTGCAGGCAAGATTCACCCCCCTCTCTATACGGGGCACATACTACAGTTAATAGAACCTACGGTACAAACCTATACATTTCGCCTTTTTTATTAACGACATTAGGTCCTATTTACTATGGCCCCTCGGAATAGAAAAATGATTGAACCGTCGTGGATGTTGCAAACTAGGGGGGGGGGGGGTCACCGTTGGGTAATACCTGCTCCTGACATTTTCAGGAAGCCAACCTGAAAACATCTGAACGCGTTCATTGTTGTTTCCGTCACGCCGCGATATTTCTCTTTCTCCACCAACCGTCGATGGTGGCGTTTTACAAGCCCAGGAAAATGACATTGTACCTGAAGAGCCCACGCGTTGAAAAAACAGGAAGGACAAATAAAGGACGTCAAACTTATTCCAAGTGAAACCTTTCAGAACAATCAGAAAACGGAGAACGCGCTAGGTTTTTAAAACACTAACAAAAAATCGAAATCTCACCTTATGCGAGATACCATCCAACGCAATAGAAACCTCGGCGTGGCTGACTTTTGGGTCGGGCTGTATCAGGAGCAACGCCGCCTGCAACGACACGAAACAAAACGAGAGGAAACGAAGCGAAACCGAGCGAACTAAAGCGCTGCGAGACCGTGCAACACCATACGAAAGGCGTGGTGATATGAGGCACAACATTTCGACAAGTATTGAAGCGAAACCGAGCGAACTAAAGCGTTGCGAGACCGAGTAAAACCACACGAAAGGCGCGGTGATATGAGGCACTAACATTTCGACCAGTATTATATATCAGCCTGAGGCTCTTCATCTCAAGAACAAACAATCATCACAGGGAGACCATTCATGCGTGTTCTTCGACACAAATCACGGGGGGCCATAGACGATACAGTAGGATCAGCTACTGTCAGTAAAAAAACAAGATATTATTTTTGCGTGTACTCTAGGTTCTCTTTGATATGGCCCCCCGTACTCGGACGTGGACTTACCCATCGGGCTGCACGCTCACTTTTCTTATCCCCGTCTGCGTTATGGTGGGGGTACGGGGTTCCTGGTGATGAGTTCGGAAACACAAAGCACGCGCATCCCCATCGTGACGCGAATTGCGAACGTGAACAAAAGCAGAAACAAACCCGGTACAAAATTGCACCCAAACGAAAACAAAACGACAGAAGGAAGTAAAAAAAAAACAAGTGCACGGAACGCATCCAGCTAATCACGCCATACAAAAACAAAAGTAGTACTTTTTTTGAGTCGTTGCCTCTACATGTGCATGGTGTTCGAGTACGGAGCTACCGGTGCACATCTTGACATTTGGAAAATAATCCCGAAGCGTACAGATCAGGACAGGACGCGACCTTCTCGAAACATACAGGACGATGGCCCACCTCTGTTTTGCGGAGAGGCACCGGCTTTTGAAGAGGAAGCGCAAGAAGGTCGCTCCCCGCCGGGTCGCTTTTATCCAAAGACTTCCCCCAGTTGAAGCCCTCCGGTCGAGGCAACCTGATATCGTATAGGACGACCGACGCGCGTGTACACGGGTGCTATTGTAGAAGGAATGTGTGCTTTACTGTCAGTTGCGGGAAGTCTGTCACGCACAACGCAGGCAAACAGTTCCTATTCGATTGGGCTGAAGTTGGTCAAGTCTGAGCTGAGCAGGCAGTATAACGCGCAACGAGCTTTTGCTAAGTTCAGCCAAGCTGATTACAGTCAACTTTTAGTCAGATATCCTTTCTGACAACGATACACTATCACGGGAAGTTCTATTTCCAGGCAGACCCAAGTTGAGAAAAATGAACGACGGCTGGGCGGCAAGTACCGCGAAAAGCGGAGCGCAACGAGATACACGATGGTACTCACGTACTGGAACGGTTCTTCTACGTACTGTCGTACGATTGCTTTCTACGCACTACTGTACGATTACGAAGGTTGTGGACAGGACGGAGAGCAGAGGTGTAGCTGGCACGGCAGCGCAGCCGCAAACTTTTGCTCGACTACTACATTCGAGAAACCCACAACATATTCCAAGCGCACGATTTGTTCCCGTGTTACCACTCCAACTTGTTTTACGCCACGACGCATTCCATAACAAAATGTTATCGATCCAAACATCACCATCAATCACTGTACATGATCCCTAGTGCATATATGTTACGACAAGCCCACTATATACCACAACTATGGCAACCGCGGTTGCCTGTTCTCCTGGCGCGGTTATAACTCGTACTGCTCGTCGACGGTGTCCATAATCCCCACCCGATTGCCACTTGAAACCATATACATTCCCTACCTGATGATGTGTCGCACGTTGTCCCAGGCAATTTTCAGGGTAGCTGCCTTGCCCGTGACCGTTACGCCTGATTTGCGGAACTCTAGATTAAAGCGGCCTCTGGGGTGTAACAGTTGTACCCCCTCCAAGGTGCACAGCGAAGGTAGTATATGTCCCTCTGAATCTTCCGCGTCTTCTCCGTTGGTCGTTGATAGGTCTACTGCAGCGGCCGCTGCTTCTGTTTATTGGGGGAATGCGGTTTGTATGGGAAGGGTCGGGGGAAAAGGTGAGGGGTAGTTTTGGATGCCGGACAGGTTGAAGATCGCGCCGCGCGAAAAAACAGTAGTCTTCAGCATTCTCGTGTTTCGATGACATTGCGCTATACTTGAGGCGGTTTCCGCGCAAATTGCTGGTTTGAAGGCTGCTTATTGTAAAAAGACATACATATGCGAATTCTTGCAACCATGGTAGTTGTTGAATCTTTTTCCATTTTGGGTAGCACACGGAACCGTCTCCCCACATTCGTAGCCGTTGCAACAAATTATGAGCACCAACAGAAGGCGTTAACTGCACAAGCCACAGACCCACACGCAATAAATAAACCCATAACATCTGAAATAACCAAGAGAAAGTCTCTGCCAGTCTATCAAGCCATATGGCCAGGAACGCCTGCAGAGGATAACACGGAGGCAAGAGGCCGGCAATCACCGAGGAAACCGCGTCAATTTCATTGTATTTTAACCACCCGGAGTTCGTCGAATGAAAAACGTTGAGGTTGCCATATTCACTACTTGAAAATTCGACAGAGGTTGAGGGTGACTAAAAAAAGTGTTGGTGTTGATTCTAATTGTTTTGATCACTATTAGAACCGAGGCGAGTTCCACACGACCTACAACGGGAGATAATGGAGCATCCATTTAAGCCTCACGCACCCGAATTTCAGCGTGCCATCCGATCACCGGATTCGCCAAACGAACCAAAACAGTTAAAGATTCGTGTGGAAACGAAATAGTCAGGTCGTCGCGTGACAACTGTTTGCATCATCTTCGACTCATCAGTTCCCCACCAGCGCACACAGTTATTTCGAGTCTTGAAACATCGAAACCACTACAATATATTACTCTTACCGTGCGGCATGGTGAGCAGAACCCACGATGGACAAAACAAAAACATCGCTCTATGTTTTTTCACAAGAAATTTGGTTTTGACGTTGCGCTTCTCCATGCTATTGTGGCGAGAGCTGCAGGACTTTTCCTCGTGCTGCCCTGTTGCATCCCAACGAAAAAAAACGCCATACCATACCATTACAGAGCCTCGAACAACGCACACAGGTGGACGACCGTCACCAGTATCCACCAGGGCGAGTTTATACTAGCGAGAGCATCGGGGTCATACTCCATATCGGTGTGCACGAGAAAATGCACGAACTGGCTGGGGTCACACACCACACTGCGTGCGAGTGCACTCTTGATACAGCAACAATTGAAGTACTACATCGTACGAGTAAGCTGACTTCCTACCTCTTGACTTTCTGTATTGTTCTACTGCACCTGACAACACGTAGAAACGAGTAGCAGGCTGTCGCCTCCCCCTGTAAAAAACACGACCAAGTGCGTGGCACGGCATGCCCGTGTCGCTTCTTGACATAGGCGTGAAAAAAGGTTCAGAACTACTCGTCGTGGGCACCCAACGCTCGCAGCCTGTAGATCATGCGCAGGGCATATCGTTCCTCGCACTCAGGACTTCTCTGAAGTACGTACGACATTCACACGCGTTCTCCGGAACGTTCCTATATTTCGTACGCCGGTGCAAGAATATCCGGGGTGTGGGTATGCCCTTACGCGAACACGCGGGTGCGGGTACAGGTACGAGTACGAGAACAGCCGTTGCATGGGTACCCGGAAAGTATGTGAGTTTCGTATGAGTTCCATACCTGAACTTCTGTACGTTCTGAGAGGCTCCCATACCCTTCACCGAACTTTCTTGACGTCTGTAAGACTATGGCACAATACCCGGGGAAAAGAGAAATAATTGCCTCCGTCAGCCTACCCGGAGAACCCTTACGGGATCGGGTCTTACCCCAGGAGGGCTGGGTATAATATACTTTGTGACCTCATGTCTCGTCTGCAAAACACCCAGTACTACTACAGTAGAGGAGTATCTCAGCATTAATGGTAAACCTGTGACCGCGGAAGTCATTTCCTACGAAGTTTAAAAACGGACTATCATTGTGGATACCGTGGGGGAAAACAACAATAACTGCAGGAACAAATGCAACAACGAAAAAGACCAACACAGCCTCGACAGAGGGCCGAACAAAAAAACACACCATTGCTACAGTGAAAAGTGTTTGGGTTTCGGTTTTGTGTAGAATTGTCTGCAGTAAAACAGGCGCAGTATACTAGATACATTTTTTCGTCAGCTAAGATTGTGTCACCATCAAATAATACTGCATGATTTATAGAGTTTTCGGCGCCTTGAGGCGGGCATTTGCCTGGTGATTATCCGCGACCGGGAACTATTGTAAGAAGTGTACGCCTTTGACACAGTACCCGGGCTACGGGTATGCCCTCGTAAAATTGCCGGGCGTGAGTACGACCACGTGTCCGACGTACGTACCCCGAACTTTTGGGAGCCCTGCAAGACGTCAGTACCCATACCCTGAATCCTCGAATCGACACTGATATATTATTGCCGTGCCCAGAATATGTCGAAGATAGGTGCGCCCGCGACAACATACTCCGGGTATAGATACAACATTCATGAACGTGTTCGGTACATGTTTCGGTTCCCCAGGACATCCATAACCGCACCTGGAACTTCTACAACCTTTCCGGAGTACTCCAAAACGTACCAGTGCCCCGAGAAGACAAGCTCTATCGGAACACAACTGCGAACAATTGCAAAAAAAAAGTCTTGGTCACGCTACTTCATCCAATTCAAACAATTGCAACACTCCGTGAGTAAGTACTGTCTCAAGACCAGCTTCTGTGTATCCGCTTTGTTACACTGCTCGTGCAGCGAAACAACCAGCCCAGACCTGGTATATCCATGAAGTTGCAACAAAAGGCCTTCGACGGCCAGAAACAAAGGAGTCAAACTCTGGCAAACGTGTGTAAATCAGTAGCACAAGTCTTGGCACGTCGTAGGAGTAGCAAAATAAGGTACGAACTCTCCAGCAGTTTGTATCGAGAAAAACGATAAAATAAAACTGACATACCAGGTATGGCAACTTTGCAAACAAGGACGCCGCAGCACCAGTCATAGCAGTACTGCTACACCATTAGGCTATATCAGGGAGACATTCGTGGCACTTGTATAGGAGTCCACGCGAATGAACTATTTCAGGAAGACATACGCAGCACACTTAATGATAGTACAGGAGTACAGCATTCAAGGTAATTGCTGTATCAGAACTATGAAGTCGGGCCCAAAATTCTCAGGCGTTTTCAAATTGTTCTGATCAGGTTGAAAATAAGAGAGAGGCTCGCCTTACTCGCTACCAGGTATATTGCAATAAAGCATGCTACAGATTCGCCTCAGAAACTTACAGCAGCGTAAGAAGGGTTATCACGTCAGAAGGCAGCTGTGAAAAAACAACGGGAACAATCCACAAGCAAATCAATTCGGCGCTCGCGAAAAATCGGCTGGGTGATATTTCTTGTAGTCTGTCACACAAGGTGAATACACACTGCTGTTAATTGCATATCATGAGCAGTCGTTTCGATCCCAATTTCGAGTCTAAGCACGACTTGAACTCGTCTTGGCACGTCTTGGCTTTCAAGACTGCTGTTCCGTTTCAGGGTCAGACCACTTCGAATCTGAGTGGATTGCTCCCCAAAAGGGACCGCCGTTGTAAAAGGGGTAGGTTCGTCTAACCACGTCTTAAATTCGTCTTTGCACGCGTTACATTCCTCTGAAACCATTGACGACGTGTCAAGACGAAAGCTGGATGTAAAACGTGGATTGAAACAAAAAAATCGCACCCCTGTGGCCCGCCTATTCCTCGCCATTTAAGTCAGTCTTTCAGCTCGCTTCGCTCGTTTTGGAGGATTGGGCCTAGGACCAGTAGAAGACAACAGTAGTTCGAACTGCTGTGCAGCAGTATTTTTTCCGCACTTTAGGAACCACGTATTTTGGTGTTCCACTGGGACAGACCGAGTGATTTGGGCATATAATAATATCAAGTACTAAGGGGTATCTAGCATTTTGAAGGTAGCGTACTCGAACGTCCTACAATAGCAAGTTTAGTGCGACATTCGGTACCTACTGGCAGTACACGTGATATTCCCAGTCACAGAAAGAGGAGAAATCTGTCCTGCTCAGGTGTATTGTGCAACCCACAACGAAGCAGTCGCAACGTCGTGGCAACGTATTTAATGTTTGTTTTGTATGACATGTACCACAAGCATACTCGAAGTCCAGGTCAAAGTGTCGGGGTGGGGATAAGAGTACTGGCATACATGCACATACCGCTGTACTTGCACATGCAGGAGTGCTGAACGTACTATGCAGGTACTGCTGTAGTGCCTGGTTGACCTTTGGTATGTTTTCATAAAAATGTGAAGTACGTCAGATGAGCTGTGACTTCGACTATTAAGAACAGCTCTTCGGTTTTGGTGTGAGAATCTTGCATGATGCACGATTCTACAACGAACACGTGAGTCTCAAGAATGTCGTACGCCCGTGAAGAGTAAATGCTCTGCTGCGAGGTATTGGGCCTTGAACACAGTGATTCAATATGACCAGGGTGTACTCCGAAACACTTTCATTCTCTGAGCGCCCGGGACCTTCGATGCATTTTGGGTACTCCTGCTGTACAAAACTGTAGAGCGAGGCATACGGTACTGACCAAAGGTACTGCTGTGCGCCGACTTTCCAAATTTGAATTACAGGACATCAACGCCAACAACAAACATATAATGACACTGCTGTACGTACTCGTCCACACTGAAAGTAAACACCGACGATCGACGGAGAACAGGTACGAGTACCCTGTCCCAACCAGATCCCAACCCCCCACCGCTTATTAACTCAGATAAGAGCATGCCGCAGGAATGACAGCAACCAAGCCTATGCCACTTCGAACCACTCACGATCAGCGTCACGACCACTTGCTTCCTTCTCGAGAAGCGCAGCACAGCTCCGAACGACCACAAGAGCTGCTTGGGGCGACTCGGCGTGCGAAAGGACCAGCTTGGAAAACTTCAACGGATCATTTTTCTTCACTGCCGCACCCCAGACATCCGCCATTGCACCTCCTTCACTTATGTCTGCTCCAGTAAAGTGCTGATGTGCCCTGGTGCCGATCTCGCGGCCTTTTTTCTTTTCTCCCGCGAGTTTGTTTTTGAATTCAGACACTCGTATGCACCTGCTCGGCATTACCCCAATAATAATATATGCACAACAGCCCCCCCCTCGTTTGACTCCAACAAGAGAGAAAGCTTCAAAGGGAGACAGGGGTTGTTTTGGAAACCCCTCTACTCGCTAATAAAAACTTGGAGCGCAGTTACATCCGGACACGGATCTCACGGAAGAGCTCCGCAAGTCGCGGCGTAAGAGCACTCAGACCCGCAACTGCAGAGGGTTTGTCGAATAGCCATTGAGGGGATGTAATCCTTTGGTTTCGCGCAAGAAGGCGTGGTGAGAGGCGCTATATACCCACTTTCACGCGTGCGTACCAGGCAAGGTACACACCCGTTCGAGACCGACCTCGCCTGCCGATCGCCGTGTTTCTTCTCAATTTCCCAGTTGATCGCAGCGATAAGCACGGCGTGGAGTCGAACAAATGTATGAAAGTCCAATGCCAAAGGTTTGAGATGTTTCTTTATTGCACATGTGACCCTGGACAATAGACGATGGCCCCTGCAAAATCAACAGAATATATATATTTTTGTAGTATACATATATGGTGCAATAGAGGGGTCTATACAGCAAGTCGGCGAAGTCTATCTGGATTGGCACGTTCCTGGATTCATCGTCGTCGATAACAATATGTCTATGAATAGAAGCACTGCTGTCTGTTGATAGGCACTGTTAACCACGATGAACTGGCAAGCGTCGTCTATCGATAGCTGTTGTTAACGACCATAGACTGGCAAAGCTGTATTTCGATATGTATTGTTGCCTGACAACATATTTTGGGTATTGGACACAATATGCCTTTGCCCTCACAATGGAGTCACAAGGTTGTTCGTAGAGGACCTTTGTCTTGCACAAAATATTCGTTGGGAAAGCAACCGCGATAGATATTGTTTGAACAATCGACCAAAACTTTTGACTATCGATGGCCATGCCGTCAACAATATACACGCTTATTGTACTCATCTATAGCCTACGTGACCCACAATAGACTGCCGGGCTGATTTTGCAATAGGCTACTGCCTAAACCTATTGTATACCGTGAAATGATGCACGACGATAACCGTTCTTGACGACTGCCGAAGCTTCTATTGCCGCCAACAATAGGGACGCGGTTGTGTCCCACAGTAGCCATCACCATTCACAATAGTATGGTACTGCTGCCGTGCTTTTGTTCTGGAGAGTTCTTCACTTTCTGTTGACTTGTTTTAGAATGACACTACGCATTGTCGGATGGCAAGCATTATAATAGATTGTTGGCCGGTCTAAGAATACTATGAATCTGACTACCTTCATTTGTGGCACATAAAACTTCTATTAATAGTTAACAAACGAAATGCCGAGGACTTTTTGGTAAGTTGACCGGCATCCAAAAAAAATAACATGACTTACTTCAATCACGTATGGGACCAAAAACTCGAGTAAGGAAACGGAAAGGTGACAAATTCCTTGTCAAGATGGCTCTATCTTCAATATCCAAATTGTTTTTGAAAGTGCTATTAATACTGTGTTATCTGGTGCAGTGAGGGTATTGAAGAACATTGATTTTGAAAAAAACGGAAACAAAGATGACCAGCATTCAAAATAAAAGGTATCACTTACTCGGTTCCAGTATCAGACCAAAAAAGTCGAGATGAGAAACGGAAAGATGAGAACCTTCAGTGCAAGGTGGTTTCAGTCTGAGCGTCCACGTTTTTATCATTGTGAAGTTCCTATAGGTGCCATCCGCGGTTGATCGACATTGGCTGTGCCACACTGAACACTTTTTTTTTTCTTCTCCTTGGTTTGCTTTGAAATGCTCAAAAACGACGATTAGCAAGTTGACCCCTCATAAAATGTCCCCCTTTGGCTCAAACTTTTTTTTCCGCCGCCTTACCGAACTTTTTTCCCCGGGTCATCTCGCCAATCGATTCCACGTGGCCGATTTAGGGAGGGTAGAGCCACTCTAGGAAGATGCGCACACCCAAACTGGCTGTGGCAGCGGCCCTACAACTTGTGTGCCGCCAACCAGGCTCTATGTTTTTTTCTTTTTGCGGTGGCGTGAAGGTCGATGGAGTCATACGGCGCAGCGAAAGACAGAAGGAAGTGGGGCGCGATGGACAGCGTCAAAAGAAAGGTACGAGGCTACACGTGCGCCCTTAGTGTGTAAAGTTAGGCGGTGAATAGGGTGTGAATCACACACGTCGATTACGAAGCCTCTAGGATGCCGGTTTCGCACACGTGTGCACCCTGTTATGTGCATCACTTCCATTTACCCTCACATTTAGTCCAAAGACCCAGTAAGCCACAGGTAATATACCTTGGGAGGCACGAGCGTTATGCGCGTTAGTGCGCCATAGGCAAAACGTTTGTACCCACCGGTAGCCCCGAAGATGTTGCGCGTCGACTCGCTTGTCTCGCTTCAGATCTTCCAGGCAGTACAACACGCCTGCGTTTGGCTCCAGTGGGCGGACTGTCGGATTGAGGAGGAAATTCAGCATACGATCATACACCGTTGACCTTACCGTGCGTTTGATCCTAGTGCAGACTTCTGGCACAGTATCCAGTCCACGTTTATGATTTCGATATTCTGGGCAGCTTGGTTCCCGGTCCAATACATGTCGCCGCGTTGAATCCATACAATCCTGCATGACCAAGAAGCCGTTTCCTGCAGTAAACAAATCCTGCTGGACATTTCCAACCCTACATGCAATGTGAGCAATTTTCTTGATCGTGATCAATTCGACGCTTGGCGTACTAGCAAGTTTTCTGAATGTTGCTTTAAGCCTCTGAATTGGGGGGAGTGTCATGCACGAAGGTTCAATCGCGCCACTCGCACCTCCCCAAGGCGGCAAACATATTATATAGCTAGAGCATTCCCTCCTGGCGTGCCCAGCGCTGGTAGAGAAAGGCATAACAGCGGCTTTGCGTTTGGAATGCCCTTCCCCCGCGACCTGTCCCGAGATGTTTCCTCAACATTTTTCATGAATTCCCCTCCGTCCTCACAAAACGCGGACGTCCGGCCGAAAGCCTGGAGTGGTGACACCACTAAAACTGTGTTCGGGGGAAGCGCACCACGGGCGGTTGACTCGTCAGAGCGAATCCTGTGAGATCGTGAACCCACAACCGAAGGTCGTGATTGACCATCTTTCACATCGCGGTCATCGACTGAGCGCTCGACAGGCTTGCGTAGTCACAAAAGATGTGAGTACGCAGCTTCGCGGACGCCGTCGAAAAGGCTGCGGTGGGAGGGGCCAGCCGCTCCAAGCATGGCCGATCAGCGTCTAAGTACAACAACAGCCTGACAGACAGCACTCCGATGAGCGCCGAACGCACGACCTTGACTTACGTCGACCGACTTCCCCGCGAAAGCTTGAATGACAGCCGGAGAATCGCAGGAAACGCGGGGGATACGGCACCGGAGAATCCAATGCCGTTGAAGGCCCGACTTTCTCCAGACGGCAGCCTCGTCCACGAGCTGCGACCACTGCAACAACCGCTCCCACGAGTTCCGTCGTCGCGGGAAGCGTTTCCTTGGGTGGCTGAGTTAGCCACTACCTGCTAGAGCACGATTATCACGTGAGCCGCACTACGCCACGCAAGTCGACACTTGGTCTTGTATACCCGCGAATGATGCGTCGGTTCTAGCCGGGGCTGCCTGCATCTTGTCGTGAACGAGACCAAAATGGCTTTCTACTTGCCCCATCCACTGGACCATGTCGACGGCACGTACGAATTGAAACCTAGCGCCAGCGGGGCGATGATCGGCTGCCGATCCCCCAGAGCCAGACGCCGCGCTCTGGGGAACGGTCGCTGGTGCCGCAGTAGCAGTCGCTGTGACCTCGCCCGTTTTCGGTGCCGGGGCATCACTTGTTGCAGTATACACGGCAAGCAGCACCACCAATGAAACCCGAAAGAAAAGCCGAAGTGCTAGCACCGCGCCCATTAACGACGAAGCCAACGGCCTCCACCAGGCAACAGCTATACACGGAAGCTAAAAGCTAAACAGGTATTTCCCGCACCTTGGAACTGTCTCGACGACCCTGCTTCGCTGCGTCCTCTCGATCACGATTCAACTGCTACAGCAGATCTGTTTCCTGGTGCACTTCTGGACTTTACAGGTATAACAACCTGCGTTGATCTAATCGATCAATTCCTCCCGTCCGTACAAAACACATGTGTTCTGATACGTCGATAATACTCCGCATTCGATGAAATTCGACGGGCAGTGGAAATGCTGAATGAACCATATGTGCGACATAAAATATAGGCACATACCAGGTGGGAGAAGGGACGACACCTGTAACGACGCCTTTTTGAGAAGAAGACCACTGAGGGCAAAACCTTCTATACAAGATAGGCTTGGAAGTAAAAGTGACGAATGAAAAGCACGGAGTAGTGGCTGACTGATGATGCTGCCCCGCTTGCTGTGTCGCTGCTCCTGTACTGTACGAGTACACATCCACGCAGAGGTGCGCATCGAGTGCGCATCTCTTGGGCTTTAGGTTCAAACCCGCGCCAGCCTACTGTAGTCATGCGCCGTCCGCTGACAGTGCGTCGGGCACGAAGTAACGAAGCTATTCAGCAGTCTTGTCACCATCGAACTTATCGATCGTTCTACTGTTGTTCGTCTATGGAGAACATTTGAAATTCAGAGAGCTTGTAATACGTAGATACGAAACGCTGATCACCCAAGTCGTCGGGTTCTGTGTGTAGGGTAAGGCATAGACACTGTGGATGTCTTGGATATTTACGGGTGGAAATAGTTTTTTGCTTCCTAATGTCATCGTTGTCCCTTTGCAGCTTTACCTTCAAATATACTTCGAAGTATCATCTCACTACCTTACACCTTCACCTCACTCATTACGTCATGATCTTGGGCCTTCAACGTGTGTATGCTCTTTTTGAGTACTTGGTGTGACATAATAGGTTGGCACGTGATTCGATGGGACCACTCTACTAGATGTACTACTGTATATGAAACAAACGCGGTAGTGATATAGCGTTCACCTCGGTACTTTTCCTGTAAAAAATTCACCGCCCTGGGCGACGATCTCGGTATTTAATGGATCCTACGAAATTTGTGATATTCCGGGAGACACCAAAGCCGGTACGGCTCAGAAAAAAAACAGCGGGAACCACCCAAAAAAGGATCGCCGTATTGCAGTACCGCCGAAAAAAGTACCGCCAGATTTGTGATATACCGGGAACCGCCACAGTCGGTACCGCCAAAGGATAAAACAATCGGGAACCACCGAAAAAAGTACCGTCGTATCGCAACACCGCGGAAAAAGTACCGCGCAACACTGTGTACCGCCGACAAGGCCCACCAACACTGGATACCGCCCAAAACGACCCGCATCTCTACTTGTAGTATGCATATATGTATGTACGCATGCATGCGTTGTATATTCTGTGTTCTGGTGTATTGTGTTTAAAAGTTTGGTGGTATTCACTATTCACGTATGTATTGACACAAGTGCATTGTGGACAAAGAGACGCCACACGCCCTGCCCACAATACACCTTTCACATCACGTCTTCTGATGGAATATGGAAAATGGGGAGATGTATGTGTGCGTGTTTGTTTTTTCGGAGGGGGCTACAAGTATATGGGGTTGATAATGCGATATAACGAAAATTGTGTCATTATTTTCGTCATGGAAACAAACAGTACCGCCTTGGGGGACGTACCCGGTATTTTGGCGATTTCTCGCCAGACGTGTGATTTACCGGGAACCGCCAAAGTCTGTACCGGCAACAAACCGAGCAAACAAGAACCGCCGAAAAAAGCACCGCCGTGTTGTATCAGCGTCACAAGAGGTACCACCAGATTTCTGATATACCGGAAACCGCCAAAGTCAGTACCACCAAGAAACTAAAACCGGGAACCGCCGAAAAAAGTACCGACGTTTGTCATTACCGACAAAAACGATACAGCCACATTTGTGGTATCCCGGGAACCGCAAAAGTTGGAACTGCCATGAAACGAAAAACCGGGAACCGCCGGAAAACTTACCGCGTTATTGCAATACTACACCGTCCGAGACCACCAAACAAGGTAGTACCGAAGTGAACCCTGGATATCTTGGTCGTATGGTATAAGGGAATAACACCATATGTCGTTTGATATGTGTCGACAGTATTACCGGGAAAGCACAGTATATGGTTCCGTACGTGGGCGGTATGGTACCATGGTTCGGTGTCATGGATGTATTATGCGGCTGAATGTGCCTGGGGGTATATTATTTATAAGTGTATATGATTCGTAAGGAATGAGTTCGTCGTGTGATTTTGGTATGTAGCGACCTTACACAACGACCAGTCGAGCGGTTTTGAAAACTTTAGCCATGCGATCAGACAGACAATCAGACAGACAGACAGACAGACTTTGGACTTTAGACAGACAGACAGACAGGCAGACAGACAGACAGACAGACAGACAGACAGACAGACAGACAGACAGACAGACAGACA
>JBBMHQ010142629.1:0-34388 GCA_037834295.1 Postelsia palmaeformis
CGTGCACGGACGGACAACCGTAAAGATCCCTGAATAAATATTCTACAACCTCTGTAATGTTGGGCGATGTACAGCCGGTCTCCTAAATCGAGGGGCGCTTGGCTGGCCCAGCTTGTAGTATTTCTGAGGTGGATGTGGCGCAGTTTCGTGGCCAAAAAGCTTTCAATGTATTTCTCCGAAATTGGAGAGTCGGCACGGACACTGAGTGTATTTGATGCTGGATGTGTGGACGGGTAGAAAGACGGTGTTGCGTGAAAAACACTTGAAACAGACAAAACAATTAACGTGTCACAACCCTGTGTACTTATGTACAATGCCGAGTGTATCCTTTCAACAACTACGGAACAGAACCCCCCCGTTCCCACATATGAATAAATCCCGGCCTGGTGACTACAGCAGTTGCTGCCTGGATGACGTATGCAACGAACGGCAGTCGTGAACGCCTAGAAGAACACGCCTCCTCCTGTCCGGAGTGCTGCCAGAGGGAGAACTTCGTGGACGGTCATGCAGTGAAAAATGAGCTATCGGACCAAAAACCACCATGCGAATATTCACGATGGCCACGTCTCCACCAAGGGCACGGCACAGCGATATGATACAACGTCCCTGATGATGGCGTGGGTCAATCCGAATGCACGAGTATAAGATGACCTGGCGCTACATTTTTTAGTCTGGTTACTGCAAAACACCAGTCAATGTATGTGTGGCGTACGTTTTAGACAGCAAAAAAAATGAGACCAGAATTCGACAATTGGATCGGAGATATGGGTGTGCCGGATAAAACGCGAGAATAGAATATTGTTGAGATAGCTCGAGAGTGTCATCGTACTGGATTCAACGTCACCACAGACACATCAAGTAACAATTGCGATCACAAAAGTAACAGAAAACGTACGAAAACCACTTACGAAAAACGGGGAACAGTCGTGCCCCCGAGAGGGTGTGGCATCTAACAGGAGAAGCTGAACAACCAATCCCACCCCGCATGGACGGAGTATAGCCCTAAAAATCAAGGAAAACCACTGGCTAACCAACGCACGACAAAACAGAACACAAACCCTTTGGCCTTCGTGTTTCATTTATCATTTTGCAAGGGGTGATATCCGCCATGAATCGTATTGGTAACTTTGCAAACCACGAGCTAGCTCCAACCTAAACATTAGCATCCACGAGGTCGAGGGCGTACGTAACCTATACCCGACCAATGATCCAGGGTTTTGAGGCACCAGGGCGTACAGTAAAGCCGGGCTTCCCGCTCCCACTATAGTACTTGAAAGATGTACGCTTGGGTCGCACGGTAGAGATTTTGTACACGTTAAAAAAACGCCTCCCTTAACACAGCCCTTCCCCTCATCACGTGTTGAGGTGAGTTCCCAAAAAAAAACATACGATGATATCGGCGACAAAGAAGTCCCCGAAAAGTAGTGTGACATTGGATTTTGAAACTGTTCACCAGTGGTCGAACATTGGTCCAGTTTCCTTTGTTGGGTGCACGTTGACCACCGAATCATCTTTTAATTACTCTCGAATATATTTGTACCCCCATCTCGAAGCCGCCTACTTGAGATGCACACCGTAGCGATGGCCAAAGTACACCTCCTCTCCCCGTGGACTACGGGATCTGATGTGCGGTACAACCCATGTATGAAGACCCCGTAGAATCCCAAACCACTTTGTATACCACACCAATAGTTTGGCAATCGGACTAACGCCAGACTGAAAACTTCAAAGCGATGTGATGAAATAAAGTTCTTGAATTACTTTGTTGTGGCTGCGTGTTGAGTTACTGTGGTGTGCCGTCGATCAGGAAATGCTCCTACCCCTTTTGCAGCGGACACGGCATTGCCTGCTTCGTAAAGAGCGCAGCGTTTGTCTAGCTTGCTACGGTTTCGAACAGTCGGTCAAACGAAAGCGTCCAATAGGCAGCTGATCCGAGGCCTGTGCATTTTTTTAGGTCAAATAGCCCGGCTAGATGGTAGCTAGCTACCTGCGTTTACTAGGCCGCATGACGTTGCTTAAAGAGGTTTTGGTATGTGGATCCTACTGGCATGTTCGCACATGTGCTGTATTGAGGTTAACGTTTACGTCGGGTAAAAGCTTCGCAAGCCTGTGACCGTAGACATCCCGTAGAGCCGTGAAAACCGCTCCGCTCACACGCCTTTGAGCCAACACCCCACTCCACGTTTTTGCTTTGTATGCATGTACCGGTGCATCAAACAGGAAATATTTCGGACGACTCAAAGCTTTCCTCAGGAGGTATTCAAACCGAGGCCGGCACATGAAGACCAAACCCAGCCATTCTGTGAGCCTGGTTGCGCTGACCTACGCGCTAGTTCTTCTATCGGGCGACGTGGTAGGGACTGGCCGCAACGCGAAGGATTCTTGCATCCCCTACAGAGTCGGGGACGGACACTGCGACCAGTCGCAAAACACGCAAGCCTGTGGTGGGTTTCGAGGCTTGAATTAAAGGAGTCAGCGTCAGAGCCATTCAGCAAAACGTGTTTGTCTTCAATTTGATCACGTGTTCATTTTGCGTCGAAAAAAAAAGCAACAAGAACGGAATATATGAACCATGACAGGGTAACAAAATACTGAACTGTGTAAACGTTCCAACGCCCGGTGTTACTGGCAATTACTCATGCACAAAAGTGGAAAGATTTCGACGAATATTGTTTCCATAAGCGCTGCGCACATTTTGATAGGCCGCAATGTAACTTGGCCGTCCAAAGGTACATTAGGTCCGTCACACTTTTGCTGCTTGTCGCCAGCGTCGCAGGTCGACTTTTCGTACTGCTATGAAAAGAACGGGGACACATCAAGCTGTCGCCGATGCGGTGTGTATGGCGACGTTGTGTAATGCAATATAGCACAATATCAACAGCAGTGGAGTGTTCTTGCTACTTATGAATAATCACAACGCATACCTAAGCAACTCAGATGAAGTCCCTATTTGGAATCTACTCGAAGACTATGGGCTTTGGTGGCATCGGTAGGAATATAACCAAAGGAAAGTGATTTTTTATATATTTTATTTTTATTAGCACGAACTTATCATCGCTGTATAGGTTGACATATGAAAACATCGTCCACGCCAGTATTGTCCGTGTCGGAGGATGATGCGATGGCGGCTTTGCATGAGCCAGGCTGTGAAATATTCCTTCGACGAAACACGGACAATTCTCACTACCGCTATACATCAGAGGTGATGAAACATGTCCCATCAAGGAAGCACAGTTGGTATCGCGGCACCGGGTTGCCGACCTTCGAGCTGTCTATTGAATTTTGTGCTTTCCACTTTCCCACACCGTAAATTTTGTATCAGGGTACGACGGCGGTGACTGCTGCGAGTGCACCTGCGCCAGTGGCCTTAAGTTTGCCTGCGGCTCGAGCGAATTTGCGTGTGCCGATCCCGGGGCATCGTGCATCGAAAACATCGACGTCACCTCTGGTCAACTATCTGAGCTCCCTCTGGACAGTACGTCCTCTGGGCCGACCAACAGCTCCTCGCGATGTATTGCTGACTTTTTCGCAGACGGCGACTGCGACGTTTGGAACAATAACGAAGAGTGCGGTACGTCGCGTTCGGATACCTTTGAGCATTGTACAGTATCTGCATGGTAAAGCTTCCTAGAAAGCAATGAAACCCGGGCTTGTCGTGTTCCACATCGTGGGGTACCATCCGTAACAAGCGTCTGGCGACCTTATACTCCTGTCTAACGTCCAGTACGTGCGTGAATAAAACCTCTCCCACTTTCGTCCAACGCATGGTATTTATACGGTGCCGATGATGTACATATCATCATTGGGTCCAGTGTGCTGCCGGTTACCAATTAGACAGTGCGGGCTCGTGATGTGCGTGTAGATGAGGCGAAGATACTCGACCAGCGGTACACGGGTGTACCCAGCTTCTCACAAACATGAGTGACATAATTCTGTATGATATACGTGCCCCGGCTGAAAGCACCTGAAGCACCGGCCACCGATGCCATTGACCTATCGCTGTGTTTACGAACGGCCTCAGGTTTCGACGGCGGCGATTGTTGCGAGTGCACCTGCGTCAGCACCACTTCGTTCACCTGCGGCGATGAGTCCCATGGCGGGTTCGAGTGCCTCGATCCCGGTGCTCCCTGCGTTGAAGAAACTGACGACGTCATCGATTCTTCTGGATCGTTGTGCATTCCTGCATTCTCGGCAGACGGAGATTGCGACCTAATGAACAACAGTGAAGTTTGTGGTGCGTCGCTTCTGCGGACAAATTCAAATTTGGTGTTGTTCCTGTGTGATACTCTCCTCGCATATGATTTTATCTAGTGTTTGCTCTGCTTGTCTGATGTCCGCAACGAGCATCCAGCGATGCGACACTAAGTGGGCATAGGTACGACAGGCACCCAGCTTCCCCCTGGTCCGAGTATCCTGCCAGCCTTCCCTTTACTCTTGCTCAACAAACTATTAATGTCGACCGAGGCTAATATATGCCTGGTGTAGCTCTTGGGGTGAGACACGCACCGCGAATGTGACGTATCTGCCAGGCCGACGTTTCTGAATTATCACCCCCCAAACAATGATCGATGACCGTTCTTGTGTTGTGACGATATCAGGTTACGACGGTGGCGATTGCTGCGATTGTACCTGTGTCAGCACGGCAGAATTCACGTGTGGTGACGGGAGCAATGGTGGTTTCGCGTGTATCGACCCCGATGCTCCGTGCGTTGATGACGACGACATTACCACGAACCCGAGCATGGAAAGCACTACCTTTTTCGGATCCACAACGACTACCTTCGACTGTATCCCTGACTTTTATTCAGACGGACTATGCGACCCGATTAACAACAACGAGGACTGCGGTACGTCGTATTCGTCAACTCAGTGTGAATAGAGGATATAGTATTTCAATTCGTGGTCTCATGAGGGGTCGCACTCCGTTTCAGTTTGCCCCTGTTGCCGAGAACGGAAGAAAGCCCGGAAGTGAAATCTTGATGCTCGGTGCTTTTTTTCTGTATTCGGGAATTTTGAAAGTCACACAACGTGTGTTTGTCCCAGCTTGTGTTGCCGTCGAGATGGCATTTAGCGCGTCCCGCTGCTTGGACCAATTGCGAGTTGAATAGCGCGGGGAAGTGATGCTTGTCCATATCGGGCGGTATGCCCGACACGATGCCGTCTGCGCGTCGAAAGCACAGATATATCTGGCAAATCTACTGTTAACAGGTGATTTGTATGAAACTAACGCTTTCCCTGCGCTGCCGGAAACCCATATCGTTCCTTAATCCCTGTGCTGCTGAATCGGATCAGAATACGACGGTGGCGATTGTTGCTCGTGTACCTGTGTTGACACTCCGTCATTCACCTGTGGGGATGAAGCTATAAATGGGTTCGCTTGCATTGATCCCAGTGCTCCTTGCGTTGACGATGACGACGTCACCGATCTCCCAGACGGCACCAGTACTAATCCGGGATATACAAGCACCTTCGGCTGTGACGCTGCTTTCATTTCAGACGGAGACTGTGACTCGAATAACAACAACAAGGGGTGCGGTGCGTTATGTCCAAATACTCAATTGTATAATTTTTCGTCAGGGCATAATATCTCTCGAAGACGATGACATTCAAGCTGGCTTGGAGCGTATTCTCTGGATGTAACTTTCGGAACGAGCGTGTTTCGATACAAAGTTTCTTACGCTTGCAGAGTAGGACAAGCAACGCATGTACCGTTTACCGACCATTGTGGACGTGAGAGACTGCCGACTTGATATACTTCTTTCGGGATCAATTTTTTTGTAGGCACAACTTGAACTATGCCGGATGCGAGGCGCGTCCAGATTGAGCGGAAGTAACGAGCCAGGTGTGTACTAGTTTTGTCAGCGTCTACCAAGCCTGACGGAGATCACTCTAACTGTATATTTCAAAGTGCTACCGTTGTCGCTGATATACTGGAAACTGACGACGTCCATGCTGTTGTTCGCGTCCGAACTTTATCAGGTTTTGACGGCGGAGACTGCTGCGAGTGTACCTGCGTCAGCACACCATCGTTCACCTGCGGCGA
The DNA here is from genome assembly GCA_037834295.1 of Postelsia palmaeformis. Taxonomy (NCBI): domain Eukaryota; class Phaeophyceae; order Laminariales; family Laminariaceae; genus Postelsia; species Postelsia palmaeformis. The sequence goes on from JBBMHQ010142629.1 coordinate 6,044, forward strand.
TGCCTCCGACGGTGGTTTCGACTGCATCGACCCCGATGCTCCGTGTGTAGATGAGGACGACGACACCGGCTCTCCTTTCAGCAACAATGATGCTTCCACGTACCCAGGGTCGACCACGAGTTTATCGTGCATTCCCGACTACTTCTCCGACGGAATATGCGATTTTGTCAACAACATCGAAACCTGCGGTGAGTCGCGTTCGTTGACGACCCGACACAACGTACTGTCTGTACATTAATTCGTCTCGTAATTGTTCGCGTACCGTGCTTGGTATATGGCTTGCCCATTACAATCGCGTCCGAGCATAGCATCTCAAGGTTCGATGGACGTTTCATGTTTGCAGCCAGCCATATTCTTACCCTCTGTCGTCTCATTAGCTAGTGTTTGTGGTTGAGATTGCCCTTTCCATTGATCCGTTGGGCCGACAACCAGTTTGACGGCTTTGTAGGTAATGCGCGTGAAGAACGGAGTGAACGCGCCCGGTCAAGTACCATATTTTCGTGACACGCATAAATCCCGAGCGTAACTGCCCTCATTTACGTCGTACGAACCCAAATTTCTACCGCACTGCCGGCAACCGATGCCATCGCTGTATGGTTGTGATACTCGACGCGATCAGGTTTCGACGGTGGCGATTGCTGCGAATGTACTTGCGTGGACACCATATATTTCACCTGCGGGGACGAATCGTTCGGTACATTTGATTGCGTCGATCCTAGTGCTCCTTGTGGCGATGAGGACGACGACGACATCCCTTCCGCGGAGTATGATGATGATTCGATGTGCGTTCCTGAATATATTTCGGACGGATTATGCGACGGTATCAACAACGACGAAATCTGCGGTGGGTGGATGTCTGCTGATTAACTGCGAATCTGAGAAGTTTTCTCTACATGGTGACGCTCCATGATTAATCGTGTTCTCTGCTTGGATGATATTTCGCTTATTACAGTAACGTCCCTAAACAGATTCGTGGGGAAATGAGGCCCACCGACTTACCCTGCTTCCCTGTAGCGTAGGTTTGCAGTTTGAACTCGAATTTAACGATGCTATGTTGGGTTTGCGACGAGTGTGACGGTTTGGTAAGTGATGCGCGTGTAGGAGGTTTAGAAGTACCTGACCAACGACCACGAGTGCGTGGTCCGAGTGTGTCGCGGTCATTTGTACTCTGTCGGGGTCCAATATTTTGGACATATCCAAATGACCGCTGGTATCCGATGTCGTCGTTGAATGGTTGTGCGGTCGGATGCTATCAGGTTTCGACGGGGGCGATTGCTGCGAATGCACGTGCGTCAGCACCGAGGCATTCACATGCGGGGACGCCGCGTTCGATTGCATCGATCCCCGTGCTCCTTGCTTCGAGCCGGACGACGACGACATTATAAGCCTAGAATCAGACACGGACGGCTCAACCAGCTCATGCATCGGTGATGATGTGTCTAACGGTGTCTGTGACTCGGACAATAACAACGAGGAATGCGGTAAGCCTAAGGTACCTCTTCAACTACTTGTTCGAGATGTTTCACGATTCTCCGTGTGCTAGCGAAGGCTATGTAAAAACGCGTGAGCAAAATGTGCTGTTTACTACGTGTCATCCGTCCAAGCCACATTAACTAGCGGTGAATCCGTTCATCATCGCTATTAACATTGTCTATACGCCTGTTGCACGTTGGAGCTTGGGTAAATATGGCGTGGGGCAATGTAGTAGTTCGAAAACATCGAGATTGATCGAACGTTTTTTCCTCGAGAAGCACATATCGATTCGTACTTTATGAAGCTTTTATATATGCAATGCCATCAACACGTCAATGAAATGACTTTGATACAGCGTGACACAGCCGGCTATTTTGGAGATCCCATACTGTTGGCTTACATGTTAACGACCATCATCTCGGAACGAACCTGTTAAGCGTCAGCACCTCGATTTACACGTACGGTAGTGCCAACTTCTCTTGTTTGATCACCTAAAACTCGGTGACTCACGCGAGAACAACAACGATAGAGATTGTACTTGCAGCCTTGTCCTTGTTGCGATCGAGACGGCCGGTCATCGCCCCGCCGGTTCCATATTCAGTTTGGTTTACCATACCATTTTCAATGCTAGACAAGACATGCGATATGAGTCAACGAACGGATGTCATTGGTACAGTGTGAGCTAGTGAACTTACATATGCTTTGGGGAAAGCATGTACCTAAGTTGAAAACGTCCAGGACAGGTGCACTTAATGCCGCCTGCCTTGGGTGGTGGTTGTCCGAGATGTTTGGATCGTCACGGACACTGCTTTTAGTCAACCGCACGGACAACGCATTAGCTGTCTCCCCTTCGTTTGAAACGTGGCATAATAAATAGATGTTCGCCTAGAGACGAAGAGATGTCATCGAAAAGACGAGACTGACGCTAGCTTGGAATTGTGTTCAAGCCGCCGTCCTTTCTATGTTCAACCTACGTGTTCGCTGTCAAAGAGCGGGCGTACCTTACGCAAAGACATCCCTGTTGACCTGAGCGCATTCCTCGTGGTATTGTGTGGTTCAGGTTACGATGGCGGCGATTGCTGCGAATGTTCCTGTGTCAGTACTCCGGAATTCACATGCGGGAACAACGATGGCTTCGATTGCATCGACCCGGATTCGTCGTGCGAAGAGGACCTTGTCGAGGTCGGGACCAAGACCACTGTTGGGGTATTCACTAACACATTCGACACTCGCGCCGGCGACGCTTTTGGAGGTGTTGGGTGCGGACAAGAAGGGTGTGGACCAGAGCTAACCAGGGATGGAAGTGTCGATTTAGAGTCAAGGTGGGCCTGCGCGCAGAAAATCAACCCCGACGGCGGTACTTGCGAGATCGGTTTTGTCTTCGAAGACCCTCAGGATATCATGGAAGTGCAAGTGGCGTTCTTCAAGGGAGATGAACGTTCGCGAACTCTACAGGTATGGTGCTGGAACTTATGACTCGATTTCGGGGGAATTCGATCGAAACAATAAGGTCCTGAAAAAAGCGAGAAAATCTTGAATATACCTCAGAAAGCTCCTCGCAGGAGCTTTCGAATGAGCATATGAAAACGAGCGGGATCTTGCCGTGAAGCTCACAATAGAGTGTTGGCCGTCGCTCCAGAGAGCATTTCACCGTATAAACCTCACCATATTTCAACAGCTTTGGCGAGTCCACCGGAACAAGTTGCAGATTTAGAAAGCTAGATTCCTCAGCAATTTCATGGCATCTGAATCATCCCCGATTCCCCTTTAGAAGCCGACATAAAAAAACAAGAAAGTTTTTGTTAAACCCACTTCCACTCTAACAATAAGAATAAAAAAACCTTGGAGGCATATTGGTGAAAACGTGGCAAGGGGGTCGACATTTTTTCTGAGGGGGCACACAAACCCACTTAAGCAGTGTGTATCGTAGGCACACCTGCGTATCGCCTTACACCGGGACTTACGTCACACCAAAACAATGCAATAGTGAGCAGTAAATGTCAATATCGAAAAATCCACCAAACAGACCCCAGTAACTTTGACCATTGTTGTACGATACAACTTTGGTCCTCCGTTGCTTCAAACACGAGGTTATGGTCTCACACGGTTTCGTTTTGCTGTTGACATTTGTCCAAGACGTTTTGTGTCGTCTTTCACAAATATAAAAAATACATGCTCATGCAAGAACTTTCCGGAAGCCTAGGTATATTATTCTCAACGAGCATGCTAGCGTTTTTCAGGTGGCTTCTTTTGAACATCAATGCCTCACTCGCATCCCGATCCGAATGTCACAGCTCTCGGCCGGGCTCACGTTGTTCCCTGTAGCCGTTTTTCGCGGGCACGATTGATTTAGTTGAAGTCACAGCGTTTTCCTCTGCTTCCAGTGGATCACCCAACGTTTTGAGTATACCGACGTCTGATGTTAGTGTCATGACGGCTTACCACGGCTGGTCTTCTACTGAACTCGTGGGAGGCGTCGGCCACGAACCCCTGTTGACGGCCTGTGGCTAGAGCTGATAAATATTTTGTCCCTACCCTAGGCACTCGCCTTCAACTCATCGTGCATTGGGTTGGCGCAGAAATGTCCATTTTCGTCATTATTCTGTGTTCATCTGCTAGCGTTCTAGTCTTTTCGGCAATGGGCTAAACAAAGTTTACGCAGTGATATACACGAAGGGGTGTTGACAGTTAAGCACAATCTCTTGAAATGAAAGCGCCTAGCGTTGAAACACAGTGAAGTAAAGCGTGCGCTAGGTCTGGACCCTTTGAATTTACCGCGAGAGCCTACTGTATATTCTTTCTAATATGTGCAGGGCGCCCCTTGCAGTTTTGAGTTTAGTAGATGAGGCTTCGTTGTTCCGCGTCTTGACACAGTTCGCTGTGGCTGAATCTCGGTGGAGCGCCGGTAAACATCAAATGTTGCAGCAAGCAGGAGTATTTTGATGCTAGGCGAAAATGCTCTTCATGTGCCAACACGGGTGACGCAAGCGATAATATTTCCTGGTGTCATCTGGGTTATCTCATACAAGCGATGTGCTATTATTGTTAGTACTTCGTAAATATCTTGCCCCACGAAGGAGGCTAACGAATACCGATGGGCAGAGTATCGTCGTACCTTCGAACAGGGTGGTCGTTAAAAATGGGCTCAATGTCACTGACCAAAGAGCTGTAAGTCAGCTGTACAGTGGTTTCATCGTGATGTTCAACCGAATTCGGTGATTCTGTTCGGACTGACGGTTCAGTGATCTGTGGTACGCACAATCTCCACAAAAGCCGGCTGCAAGTAAATTGGCTGACTCTGCCCACCACCAGAGGAAGAGTCACCTGTTCATATCCCCCAACTGCATCAAAACGTCCCCTGTGTGCCGACCGTGGCATGTTCTTCTTTTTGCAGGGTACAATTAATGGCGAGGTCATCGGCGAGTTTGATTCAAACCCGGCAACGCCCTTCACCCCACTCGGCATCCAGGGGGTCGGAGTAGAGACGATGACTTTCACTACTGTCGACCTCACCGAAAACGACTGGATAGGCCTGCTCGAGGTGCGCGTTTCACGATGTGGGCTATGGCGTGGTCGGTCACTCTGCTGAAATGGTCCTAATCAACCTTGTCGTTCAATCCAAACATATCGGGAAGCGAGATACTCGACTCCCAAGACAATGATATTCAGATGCGGTATGCTCGCCACGGCACATATAGGACATCCTCTGTCTCGTGTAGGTTTTTTATCTTATCCGGTGATCGAGTATTCCTTGGTTCCAGGACAACTTTGACATTACGATTCACCTAGAATCCTTTTCGTCAGTGCCGTCGGTCGAACAATATCATATGTGCGCAGTACCATATTTAAGTCGAAATGATATCTGTAGATACTGCCGAAAATAATACGGTTTCCGCAAGCAGCACACGCAAGATGCAAGGTAAGTCATATGTCCCCGCCCCAGGCTTGCGTGATAGCACCTAAATTGCTAAGTGAACCCCCAGTAGTGTAATCCAACCAGAACATACAGCGTTCGGACTCACGCGTTCACGCCATGAACATCGTGCACCAAGCAATATGCACAGGTAGCGTAAGAACGGAGAGAGTAGGAACGCCCGAGCAATGCGCCAACAAAAACACATTTACGGGGTCTCTCCTGGGCATCTTACCTATAAAGACGACGTGTGCAAGATGGATTAAGAAGTAACCGGTGCCCCTATTGTAGCATCTTCGTTATCTGCAGGCACCTGGATGTGTCTCGACTAGTTCATCCAAACGCCAGCGCGCGTACATGTATCGTGATCGTGCTTTTGATTTCCAATGACGTCCGCTTGTTATGCTGCAACGTGTAATGTATTGACCTGCAGGTGCGCTTCATGGTTGAGCCCTGAAAGCCCAGAGCGTCTACCCAGCGCCATCGCCAACATTTTGGGCTGTTGATTACTGACTTGGTGTGTTACCCAAGGTATTTCAGTACATTCGAATGCCGCGAAGTGCTCGTGTTGTTGCATGTCGATTTACTGAAATTTGTGGGGCTCGTGAGGGCAACAATATCAGTAAAATGCTGGTAGTGGCGTGGGGCAGATCGGTGATTTTGAGGATGCGAACACTCTTGATAACAAACAAGTTCTTGGTATCGATGGGATGTACGCGTGCTTGGATTCTGTGTAGCTGTAGGGGATCAAGAAAAGCCCTTGCTTACCCTCAAAGCATATGTTCAGGCCTCGACCTCGAGTATGAACGCATGCGGGGTGTACGAGCGTTTGCATGTACTCGCAAATATTACCAAACATACGGGTTATTGCCGGGAGCTTGATACGAGATGAGAGAGGACTTGATATATCAGATCTTGGTAAAAGATCGAGCATTATAATTTCTTCTCCCATACAAACCAAAACGTTTTCTTGACCCCTAGTGGGCATTTCAAGATTGGTCTCGAGACCCAGTATGCTTATATGACGTTGGTTCAGATATCCAAATGCATATATGAGGGTATTTTTTTTTATCAAGGAACGAAGTAGAGCGCATGTTAGCTGTAAACTGAACTCAGCTCTCCCCGTCGAGAAACCCGTTCTGAACCTATGCTGTAGACGTCATGTCCACCGCTACGTGTAGCTGCAGCCAGAGATATCACGTTCGCGCTCCACGACGGGGGGCTGTAGTTGGAGAGGCAGAAAATGTGGTGGTATTGGCGGATCAACATATGTCTGAGGAGGACGCGCGGCCGCCGGGCTGAACCCGGCAGTGCGGGAGAGTTTGCCGCTTTGTTGTTGCTTCAACCACCCTTTCCCGCAGGGACGACTGATGGAGGGAGTGGTGTAAGCGAATTGTCGGCTGTCTTCAGGAGTATGAGCCGTGACGAGGACCGCTTCCATGCTAGTCGTTTCACGCGGCGTGGCTTCGCGTACTCGACTAAGGCAGCACAAATACCGGCAGCCAGTAGTCGTGTCGGCAGCAGACCTGGCTTTATCTTCGCCCGAAGATTCCACGTAATTCTGACGGAACAAATCGCGAGACAAAGGCAAATGCCCTCATTGTTTATGGAACGTGTTGTGGGGAAATACGTTTTTCTTGCGATGGATAATAACCCTGTTTGGTTAGAAACAGTACGCAAATTGCGGTATCGTTCGCTTGTCAAGATTCGCGTTGCGCTGATGGTCGAGCTTTTGCCTGGTAAAGAGTTCATCGTTCGTTCCGGCGGAACCGATAATCGAAGGTAATATATGGTTCGGGTATCCAATGTTTACGACTGTCTCTAGCTGGTCTGGGAATAGGTCAGCTTTTGGTAAAGACATGACGTCTGGTTACTGACCACATCCTTTTTTCCCCCTTTTAGTGTCTGCCGAACGTAGCTTGACGGAGAAAACATGAGGATTTTGCCAGGCAGCGCGTGTTGCCTGCGGAACGTGAGATGAGGGACGTGGTCATGATTGGTTACTCCTCTCAATTTATCTTCGAAAGTTTCAAGCTCTCGGGAGAAAAGATGCTCTAGCCTCTAGTCCAAAATATCATGACGTTCTCGGATGGTATTGATCTTGCGGGTATCTCGTCTATCAAGCTGCCCAAGGCACCTGGACGCAGATACCGTCAGCTGTTGGCTACAAAGGACATGTCAGTTTCAGGACATGGATGATATTCATGAACGTGTTTGCCGGTTGAACACCACTCGTATGGTACTACTGTACCAAAAAAGTTAGTTGTTTTTGGCCTTGTTTGTCTAAGAAAGATTGTTGTCGGCTACACGGGACATATCAGTTTCAGGATATGAACGGTGTTGATAAAAATGTTTGACGGTTGTACACCACTGGTATTGTATTACAGCAAAGATGAATGTTAAGCCCTGTTTGTCTATAAGGGAAATTGTAGTCGTTGTACGTTGCATTTTTCAAAGCTGATGGGTGGATAATATATCACTCAAGGGCAGTTAATCGATTCGAAAGCACGTTGCTTTACAAAGTAGTGTGGTTCAGATAGGCCGTACCACGCTGGTAAGAGCGACAAGAACGTTTCCTCTTGCTATCGTCGATAGTTTGGACAAACATGAAGCTGTGTGATATTGTTGGTTCGTAACTGTTGTCGTCGCTTTCGTGTGGAGAGCTAGAGAGGGTTTATTTTTAATTTACGTACTGTAGTTGCTTGTCTGTTCGAACAGGCTGCCCATTTTATATTACGAGCATTCGAGTATTGGCCCTTCCCCTCAGTCTTTAACGGTGCAAGGCACCGCAGTAAACCACCTTCACGAACCAATATGATGATGGTTCTGCAGTCTAGGCTGTGCCGCTTGAGGCTTTAGGTGAGCATTGGTAGCGTACTGTTGTTGTTTGTTTAGCCCTGAACGCTGCAAAATACACCTGGACTAACAAAGAAGCAAATACTTCGGCCATCGCATGAAGGGGCGGTAATGTTTAGACTTCCATGTAGTCCTGTTCGAGACTGGCCCAGTAAACGATGCGTGTGGGCGAGGAAACAAGTCAATGGTATCATCGGTAGGCTGCAATCACACGTTCCGCGTAAAACGGATGGGTGTCTCTGTACCCGCCACTACAGGCACCAGGCGTGTGTACGACGCTCCCTCAATCAGGGCGATGGGCTTGCGGTTGGATGAAGGGGCAAAACACGAAAATGTTGTCTCGCTGACTTCGCGTCGGCCTTTCAGGAGTTTCCCTACGCGGCTCCGCTAAGGCGAACAATCTCGGCTGTCGTTTGGGAGCTGATTGTGGTCATACTTGGTATAAACGCAATTAAGGTACCATTGATGTCAGCTGCTCGAATCTGTGCATGCGCAACTCGTGGCACATGAAAAAAACACGCACCCACTGGTTTACAAATCTTCACCGGGGTCAAAGGCATAAACACCCGACCCTACCCGCATGTACATGCAGGAACCCTCAAAGGAAGGCAGCCTCAAGAAATGGCCTTAACCTGCAACGACTCAAGCATGCGACCGGTGGTTCACAAAAAAAGCGCTAATGTAGCTACGAAACAGATACTTCAGGGTGGAGCAACCACTTGCAGATTTGATTTAGGAACCAAGAACAAAACTACCAAGACGGCGGGGGTTGAGATGGGTCGAGCCTGCGGCCGAGGTAAGTCGGTAAGAAAAGGTTTTGCATCTGATGTCGTCCGCATCTTTAGAAGCGTCTCCGAGACTCTGAATGCAATGATAGCAGCTGACAGCCGGTGCCAGATAGCGCCATGAGGGGAGCGTTAAAACGAAAGATGTTGTCAAGACGGGGGTTCTGTGGTTCGGCTGAGAGCCCACGAGCGAAAGAGCGTGACGACGCAAATCATAATGTTAGGGCAGAGTCCAACTAGCTGTCACCAAGACAGGTCGCGCAAAACAAAACAACAGCTCATTTAAGACCTACAGCAGTACCACAGTTCAGGTCATTTTCGTATCCGCCACGCGCCCGCACTCCAGCAATTCCCCGTTGTACCCCACACCCCGCACATCTCAACAGATGCTCGAAGACAAATCAATGCGCGCCCGAGAGGTCAAGTACAATATTCGAAGAAATTCCGAGACACACAAGCCTGCGATGCTCACTTGCTCAGATATGTTCACGAGATTCCTTCACGAGCTCACGCACTACACTCTATACACCACGTTCAGCACGGCGCCATCGAATGGAAATGTGAATGATGTGCCTATTGAAGGCATGGTCTATTTCCACCGCCAGTTTCAACGCCAGTCGACGAGGTCAGATTGCGCTGGAGTCTTCCAGTGACACAAAAGAAGTCGCGGACCGTAGTGGGTACGGGAGATGTGAGCCTTGCGATATGACACCGGATGTGAACTTTCGACTTCTAACGGAGAGGCAGAAAAGAACTGCGGAAATAAAATATAGAACGATAAATATAAGCGGAACGCATCATCACGTGTTAGGGCAAGCTCCCTGGCGCGAGCTAAAAACGCTTACCAGGTACATCACTCGCATCTTCAGTTCCTACGTTGGACACCCGCGGTCATGGTAACCCCACGGAATGTCATGGCAATCCCCACGGTCCTCCAATGTTCACGGTACCTAGGTTGTTGCTAGGACTGGAGTTCCACGGTATGCCACAGAGGTCCGCAGAATATGTGCTGAAACGTCATGCTGCAGGTGGTACCACATCATGTCGTAAATACAAAAAAATGTACATCCCACGATCCGCCACTTAAGCGAACGTGTCAAACAGAAACCACAGCAGACCCCTTCCTCCGCTGTATCGCTGGACGATCGAACTCGTCCGAGTCTTCTTCCCCTTTCCAGCCGGACCCACGGCTTGAACAAACTGTCAAGGCTGGAGTTGTCGCCAGCCGCTCTCTTTTGTTCAGCGCTCGACACCTGAATTGTGTTTTATCCTCATCTGGAAACCCCACACACACGGCGATACTAGTATTAATAACTGACGTCGTGCAATTCTGCGATAAACCTTTGGTGACTTCGATTGTCTGGAAACTCCTTGTTGACCTTTGTATCTACATGGTGTGCCTTGTTCGCTGCTCTGGAAGTTGTATGTCATTCTTCTCTTGTTGGCATCTCCGGTGGGCAACAGCGGCTGTCTGAAGCGTAATGAAGTCCTTCCAAGAATGGTGGGCATGAGGGGCGTGACAGTCGCCCTCAAGTGGGCAACTCCTAACCGCATTGAGCTACCGCGTTGGCAGTTGGTTGTCGTCAAGCATTTGGGATGGGCCCGTCCTCTTGCACAGCGTGTTGTGGTGAACATTGCGTGGATGTAGTCCAAAGTAATGGCCTTTGTATGATGGCCATTGCATTAATGTTAATTTTGCAGGTGAACCAGGAAAAAAAAAATCCCGATAGGGAAACCCACTCCGTCCCCTCTGTTTTTGTGTTTTGTTTAGTACTTTTTTTTTTGTATCATAACTTTCACCTTCAAGCCTAGTTCGTAGGAGGTGCTACCCTCGACGCCCTTCTGAACAAGTCGTGGTCACAGGTGTCTACCCTTCTCCCCCCCGGTACGTGCCTTTATTCTTTATCGCGCACAGGGTTCAGCATTCCCACTGCTCGTCGATTTTCATCGAATTCTAGCTGACTCACGCTCTCGCACTTTCCGCTTATCAATTTTTTTATGGAAGAAAAAGCCCCTGAGCATGCACTCAGTGGAACTTGAACCCCCGAAATTGATCTTGACAGGCGCGAACTACCCATCAAGCCCCTGGGAACGCCGGGAAACTATTCTGCAAAATTCCAGAAATCGTTCTGGTTTATTGTCTTTCTATTGTTTTGTTTCTTGTTTGGCTCGTCGCGCTGTGTCAGTTGGTCGTCATGTGATCTTGGCAGGCGCGCGAACTACCCATCAAGCCACCGGGAACGCCGGGAAACTATTCTGCAATATTCCAGAAATCGTTCTGGTTTATTGTCTTTCTATTGTTTTGTTTCTGGTTTGGCTCGTCGCGCTGTGTCAGTTGGTCGTCATGTGTACTGGGCAGCATACTGTAAGTTTTCAAAATCTTTTTCATTTATTAAATCGTAAGCAGTACCTGGTACATGTACGAGGCTGCTGCTGTATATACCAGGTACCAGATATCTACCAACCAACACCACCAGGATGGGACTATGGCCAGATTGGGCATCTTCGACATATCTACTAGTGGTGGTGGTGTGTTGTTGGTTTGTGCTACTCTGTCTTAGTCTTGCTGCTCGCTCATTCTCGAAAGACAGCGCGAGGTAAGCCACACCACCATCACTGCCGGCATCACCTGCAACCTGCTGCGACCACCAACAGTACCAACACCACCAATAAAGGACTTTTGCCAGACTTGGCATCTTCGATATAGCTACTAGGGGTGGTGGCGGTGGTGGTGGTGGTGGCGTTCGCCCGTGGTGCAGCTTCAAATCTGCGTGTGTGACATGCTGCTTGTGACTTGCTGCTCGAGAGAGCGCGGAGGGTTCAGTCAAAACTCCCAGTGACAATTGGCACTGTGTTAACCTATTGTGACAGTCATTTCCGCCTAGCTCTCCGGTCTCGGCACGGCTTTCGACACGAGCAGTACAGGACGGTGCGCATAAATAGCGGGTGTCTATCAGTCCCGAGCGTGTCTGAATCGTTTCAGTGTACGCGTCGCACCCCGAGAAAAAAAAAAGCCAACGGACAAATAAACCTCAAGATTAAGAATTCGTTAACTAAACTCACGCTGTGGCAGCTTTAATAACAGTTTTCTTTTGTTTGTGTCCGTTCGCGAGCAGGGGTACACCCCCACGGGCAGACGCACGACTCCTTATATAACAGCATATTTAGAGGCTCGTCGGGCTAGCGCCCTCCTCGCCTCAAAAGCTCCTGATTACAAAGCGTGAATAATTTCCAGCTGGACTGAATCCTGTACTCACATCACCCTGGTCCAACTTTAGACTACTCCCATGAATCGGTCACGAGGAATACGTACATCTGCAGCGGAGTGACACGTTCTCGTGAATTATCGCCTATTTTGCGTGTCGGCGGCCTCTCTTGAGAGCTTGCGATATTATATTTTATACAACGTTTTCCGCCACAGTGTAAATCTCATCAAGTCTTATATCTGATACCCCGACCAGGTCACGACCTAAACGTCGACGACAATGCCGCGATCAAAGCATTCGTGCGATGTCTTGATGCCCACCGCAGACACTGTTGTTCTCGTTCCGCCACTGCACTCGCCCAGCTTTGTTTCGTCAAACACTCATATCAGGCACTACAAATCTGAATGGTAGATAAGGAAAATGTTAAGCCCAGCCCTGATACCCCTCGGCGATAGGCACGACGACCGTCAGCAGAGTGCATGATGGGTGAGGATCTAGGGTGAAGCGTCCAATCAGTCTCTCGGATCGCACTTTTTGATCTCACTGAAGAGGCACAGGCCTGCAAAGTCCCAAAAATGGTTTATGCCCATCACTTCGACAGCTCCCGGCGGTCCACCGGACCGGAAAATATCGTCACTTTCAGCCACGCGCACACATGTTTCACCACCTGGACTGTGACCCCCCCTCCTTGCACCACCCCGGACTTTTCGCGGTTCCGCCAAGCACATCGCTCAGTGTGAGACTCTACAAGAAAGGCCTACTTCAATGGCACAGGACATGTGAGAAAATGATGTGCTGCCTTATTCCATCGCAGACAACATACTTGAACCTACTACCTGTGTCAAGCCTCTGCTCAAGGCCTTCGACGTGCATCTCAAGGGCCATCCCTGAGAGTAAAGGACAATTACTAGTGGGGACCACGGCCACTTATGGGATCACTCATTTGGTCCTCTTACGCTTACATTACAGCACATATTATGCCTTGTCTAGCGTGGGCTATTCACACTTGACCCAAGCTCCTACGTTGCCTCTTTACCTGACCCAAGCTCCACAATATTCGTATTTGGGTTGTACCACTCCACTGAGTCCCTTATTTCCCTTCTACAGTCGCGAATTCAACACAGCATCAGTCACCCACGGCACCCTGTATCGTCTCGTGGGCATTTGAGATACTCTGCAGCTACGTCGATGGTAGCTCGGCAAAACCATGAATGTGACAATTCTCCGAAATGCGAGGAGTTTTATCAACCATCACCGTCAATCGATTATAACTGATGTAATATTCTAAAAAGGGTTTGATTTTCAGGCTTCGGATCGCGTCTATATTAATTATTTATGCCTAAAAGGTGGCGCGTGACGTGAAGATATGAAGGTGGGCTCTAGTACTTATATCACGCTCTGTCACCGGCGAAAACCCATCGCCTCTATCAAGCTCCGCAAGTGTTAGGCCCTCTGATGATAGTCACTCCGGATCCCAGTACGTTTAACAACACGGAGTACCGTCCAGAAATGTCTTCTTGAAAGCTCTCACGCCAGCACACAACACCACACACAGTATGGACAGTGTTTTCAGGAGCGAGTGACGAGCTCACAGTGCCCACCACAGACCCATGGCGTGTTGGAGAAAGCCCAGATATCGTCTGCGCCGAACGTAAACTGCTTTCTGTCTTTCGGACAGCTAGGTCAACGGCAGGCAACTCCCTTCCCACGGCATGCGGTCTGAATAGTTTCACCGACCACAACCCCGCACTCCTCTCCTGTGCCACGAACGACCACCTAGCATTGCCTGATTGGCTCAAAGCCACCGTACCATCTATGACCCGCTCCGAGTTCGTGTTTTTATAGCGATATGTTTTCTCTCAGCCACTTGCATGCCGTCATACTAGTGGACAGTAGCGAGGCACGTATTCACCGCTACAAAGCCACGCTAACCAAGGCCTCACATATACTACCTCCTTGGCTTGAGTAAGTCAGGCACTTCGTCGTAGGGGGGCTCAAAGATCGCCTAAAGTAATCCCCTCCCCTCGGATATCCTCCGGTGGAATGCTCTCTTTATTCAGTTTCGTTTTACCTTGGAGTCAATTGTCCACTCCTTGAGTCACTCTTTTACCTTAATGCTATTTAACTTGTTTCTGTCGGGGAACTCATCGACCTCTTGAAGCAATAGAGCCTTGGTGCACATCCGCGTTTTCATCGTCAATCATAGGGTCGGCTTATCCTTGGGTTTCTTTGACCGCCCAAAGCAGTCCCTTAAGCTTGGACATCCTGTTTCAACGTTTGCATTGACCGCTCAGAGTCATGCGCTTACCTTTATACGTTTCTTTCCCCCTGCGCCTGCGTTTCACTTTGCGGAGCGAACGTAAGAAATCGAGGAGTATCTTCATTCATCCCAGTCGATCCCATGACCATCACTGAGACACATTCACTGGTAAACAAGAACTACTTTAAGAGGGATGCTAATGGGTCGCTTTGACGTTTTCCTGGTGTCGTCGTTCCTGTTCTATTTTTCATTCAGCCGTACATTATCCATTTTACTCTCGTGATTATTCCGAATGTACGGTTCAACCCTTTTGTTCCGGCCGTGTATTACAGTTGTTATACAGTCGCGGTCCCGATATAGTGCGACCCCGTCACAAGCGCTGACTGGACTATATCGGGACCCCGCACGAATGGTAAACGACTCCTGAATGGCGGGGTAACCGCACAATGTGGGGGATTGAAACACATCGATCAGCGCGGCATCCGTACTATTGGGGATATTCGGTTGCTGCAGCCCACAGAAGACATTTTTTTAAAAAAACGAAAAGAGAGCGGTAGTAAATTTTTCGCGCAAATATTCGAACCTCAATCAAGGCTCGTACGATACTCCTTTTTCAGCCACGCAATGAAAATGGTGACTCGTACAAGAAAATATTTTGTGAACAGTAGTACTGGACTGCACAGTACTGTACTGTACTGCACTGTACTGTACTATACTGTAACCGAACAAAACATCACTACTAGTTCACCAGCAAAGTACTACCTGGTATGCTGTACAGCACAGCGGAGTATTTGTAAAGAGTGTTGAGGCGCTGAACACCAGCAACCGCAATTTTTTGGGGGCTCGTGCTTTACCTGGTCGCACCATTTAAAGGACAGGCCCCCAATATTGCGGTGCAGCACTGTATCTGAACCTAAGCCGCGACACGAGATTTTGCCCGCAATATGTCGGCCCCCCGCACTATTCGGGGCTGCAGTGTATCGGGGTCACGACTGTACCCTGTCACGCGGTTGATTTCCGATCATGAAACAAGGCCCCGACAGTTTCCACAGGTCTTGAACGAGGTTGACCGATATGTTGTTGACACTAGGTACCTGGTACAAGGTATTTCTGCCTAGAAAATCTATTTTAAATATTGCGCAGGTGTATACGTGGACAGTTAGATTTTGGCGTGCCTATAAATATTGATGGATTCCCTCCATATTTCTGTTTTGCTTCCGTCATTCCCTGAATATCACGGAAAAAAACACCCCCCGCCACATAAGCACACCCGTTGATACATTTTTTATTTTGTTTTTCTACTGCCACTTTATCACCGGGGTACGATGGATAAAATCCCCCTACAATGTAGACCTGAAAATAGTGTGAAAGTCCACAATAATCAAATACAACATGTAGGATAGAGATAATTTCATGACAAATTATCAACCTGAACCGGTACGCGTGCCACAACAGAGGCAACTGTTGCACCCCATAGAAGTGGATCCCATGAGTCTACGGCTTCGACCCCACCTGTTGCTACTGCTGTCGCGCTTCGGGAGAAGATCATGTCATTTATCTCGGGGGCCAGCGCGCTTCCCGCAGGGTTCTGCACCATGTGAATTCGGCGTGCCATATCATGGTACCACCCATGGCACACCATGGCATCTCCTCGTCATCCCATTTTGGGGCATAGAATGTCATGGCTCACCGTGGTGGTTGCTGTGGTATATCACGGGTGGTACCATGGTAACCCCCGCGACAACCGCCACGACACTCCATGGTGAACTCACAGAATGTCATGGCAACCCCTACGTCACATGCGTGGAGGGTCCAGTGGTACACCGTGGGAGATACTGCGGAAGGTTTTGCCTCACGTTGTGCCACGGCCTACCACGGCATGTCGTGAAAAGCACACAGTACTGAACATTACCCCATGCTGAGTGGGTGCCCTCTCGAAAACAAGAGCAATCATTATGACGTGTTCTTATAGAGCGTGCGCGAGACAATGGAAAACTCATCGGACTCATCGAATCAAACACAACATCGCACGAATGAGTTTTGTTTGGTACTCTCTGGGATACTGCTGTAGTGATTGAAACAAATTCCAACTCAGCCAGACCGTTGGATCCGATAGACCGTCGTACGGAAATAACTTGTGGTGTGCACTTGAATGATCTTATTCGATTGCCCGTGCCTTTACCTCGCATGCGATGGTTTTGTCAGTACTTTACACTGTACTGATAAAGCTTGAGCAGGACAACGTCCAAAACGTAGTGACAAGCTACGCGACCGCACACGGTAACGGCGACCGCAGGTGCCCGCCTGCTCCATAATAATGTCATACACAGAGGTGTATCAAAATCCAAGCTGGTTCAACTATTTCGACGGTGTTCCATAGACCCGAGGGGTTTCCAGAGTAGCGCACGGCGTAACTATCAAAGACGGCATCGCGAATGGGACAGAGAGAATAACGCCTGCCTATATGAACGGAGTTTAGTGGTGGGAGACTCTCGGACCCACAACACCTGTAGCTCCCGTAGTTCGTTTTGTTCTCCTTGGTTTCATACTACACGAGAAGAGCATCGGATAGAACAACCGCGCTACACAATGCCGCACGAGAAAGAATAACAGGCTGCTTGGTTCAACGGCCAGTCTTTGCATGAAATCGGCCAGAGCGTGAACGTGTCATATTGGCAGGTCAGGTGCACGGCACGGGCTTCCCCTTTAGAAAGAGTGCGAACAACGGGTTTTTGGTGCATATGATCCTGTGACGGGCCCAAAGGGGGCCCATAATGTTCAAAGTACATGCAGACGAAACTACTACACAGCCATAGGTGACACACGTACAGTACGGCTCTCTGACATGGTGTCCGCTCCGTGGCGTAGGCTGAGCTTGTACTCGACCTGCGTAGGTTGGCCGCGCTGGAAGCACAAGGGCGCTAGTCGGCGCCCATAGGAACGAAAAAAACAAAATATATATATGAAAAAAGAAGGGGAACACGCCTCCTTCATCCACGTTTGATCAATGGCAGTGTACAGCGGCACTCGTCACAAGGCGAGCATCCAGCTGCCTTTAGCTGCCGCTGGTCACAGTAAGTAGTGGTGACACGAGCGGTGCGGAGTGACAACCAAAGCGGCAAGTAGCTCGTTGACCTACTATCACAAACGAGGGCGGCCTGATAGGCTGCCAACCGCAGGTGGTCACGCGGCCTCCCAGACTTCGCGCCAAATCGAGGGGCCACCGGCTTAGGGGTGAGGTTTCGCTTCCTTCTTCTATATGATACGGGCATTAGTGTGTTTCCTGTTTTATTGCCTCATTTTCTTTGGTTTGGTGTTTCGCCTTGTCGATATTATCGAATATCACGGTGGGCTTGCAACCCACTCGCGTGCCGAGAGGGTCCAAGGGTTCCCGAACTTTCACGGAAAGGTCGATACAACAGAGATGACAGAGGGTGGTCGTCGTCGTGGCGACGAACAGCCCTACGAATGTAGGGTGTTTGTGCTTTGTGAAAGGAAGCACGAGCGACCAAGGACGCAGCCCTCCCCACCGATCGATCGTGTGGTAAGTGGCGATCGGCTGAACCCGCCTCGGGAAGATTCGGTTGGCACGAGTGGAGTAGCCTCACGCTCAACTCGAGTGCGTCTGCGGGGGTCCGGTATTCGGATGTCGGCCCCTCTATATCACATCTCAATTCCGTTCATGTTTTGGAACCGAGCCCTCTCTAAACCAATACACACAGGGAGCACGAGGTTACCTAGCCCCATTATATCCTAGTCACCAAAACGCTTTGATTATTTACCTGTTCATCTAACATATAGGACAAGCAGAATTGGTCAACCCTAGAGTCGAGTAAGGAGGACGACGGTATGCCCAGCCGAGTTTTATTTTGCTGAGCCCGTGGTTTAAAGAGGGCTTTCGGTAGGTGGTGATCAGAGCATCTCACGATCCCCTAACGGGGTCGAGAGGCAGCACACCTGGTTGAGTTAGGGCACACCACGTGGGCCCCGAGTCTGTACGCCATGAGAAACGTCGTTTTGGTGGGCAAGCCCCAAGCATGTCACCTTGCCGAGAAGCTTGCGTTAGGCCTCGACCAGCGGAGGGCGGACTCACATTTTGGTAAGCACGAGTGCAGTGGCCCAACACATGCCTTTGAAGCGTTCAACAGCAATTTTGTTCGGTGGTTGGATCCTGTAAACTGCCGCGACACTTCGCCTCCTTCTAGCGCACAATCAGTCACCCTGCGATACACGGGTCTTGCAAGCCCAGGCGAGGGTATGTGCTACGTACATTTTCTTCTCTAGATGAACGCAAATTCCACTCCCGATGGGTGCTAGAAAATCAAATGCAGAGGAGACCGAAAATGAGGCAACATCGCACTACGTTCGGCGCAGAGATCAGCGATACGGTAGCACAGCAGCGGTACATTTTGTACATTGACCAAAACCAAGTCCGTAACAGAAGTACGATGCCTTCAGCAAAGGTCACCGGTAGCAACAGTGAGTGAAGCACGCCCTTATCTCCTTACATGACAAGGGACAAAGCTGAGGCGACGCGGGGCGTGGAGGAAAGGGGAGGAGGTAGAATAAGTAACCCCTAGTACATACAAAACCATTGCCACGTGTCATTTTCAAGGCTCCACCGCCATGTGTCACGTATGCTCGATACCCTGCCTGCTCGTGTCGCATGTGAGTTCGTCTCCCGTTTATGACGCGTGCTACTAACAGGCGGCACCCTTCCGTGGCCGGCGTGTGCGACATAAGTGGTATCCAAGGGTGCGCGTAGGCATCCATTATCAGCAGGTATGATATTAGTAGTATATACTGAGGCTTCGATACTTTTGACGTGTGTTGTCTGTTCGGACTCAAGCGCCCGTTGCATAAAAGTACTTCAGCAGTCCTCGCCGTCATAACCATGCGGTCAAGGTACGTTATATCCATGTTTGCCGCTATTCAATAGTCCGCTGCCAAAATATGCTGCCTGTACAGAACCAGACCCAGGCTTGCTGGGGGGGGTGCTCGACATATCAGGTGGCATATTAGGTACCCGGATGCAGGCTCGTAGGTACACTAACACCCCGCCTGTTCATATCGCATGTAAGTCCGTCTCTCGTTTGATGATGCGTGATTTTAAGTAGGTGGTGTCCTTTGGTGCCGGCGTGCTCGATGTATATGGTATCTAGATGTACTCGTCGCTGTTCATCTCGAGCAAGTATGATAGGACTCGACGTGGGAACCGTGCACGCAATACAGGTCATATCTATGTTCGCCGCTATTCATTACCCCGCGGCCGAAACTATAGAGCCTGTGGTCGTTTGCTGGCAGGGGTCGCATCGTACGGCATCTGCATATTTGTTTTTACTGCTGTACGCTCGTCGCCGACAAAGGCACTTGACGTACGAGATATCTATCAATGTTTGCCGCAGTAAGTCATCACCCATTTATCAGTGTCGGGGTCAGGTGTGTATTGCGCAGTCTATGTCTTTCACAGGCTCTCAATACTGCCAGGATACCATTGTACTGGCTGTATGACTGCAACAAACACTATACGTATCTTATTACCAGTACCACACTGAATTGTTCATGGGTATGCTGATTAGATTTTTAGGACCAGTATGCCGACAGCAGGCCACCACATAACAGGTACAAGTTGTGGACTAATATATTGGCCAATTTGATGCCGTGTTACTATTACGCGGGCCGTATGCTCACCACCCAATACTGTTCTAGACTATACTAGTAGGACACACCGGTTATATCTGTAGGGCTGTTAAGACAGGCAGCCATGATATCATTTTACTGGCCGTATACTCAACACCCAATAAAGTGGATGAGTAACCTGGTAGTGCCTACTGGTATAGACAGTACTGCTGTAGGCTTCCCATACTCGCTCGGCCAGTCCGGTTGGCAAGGCAGCAAGCACCACCGCAACAGTACTGCCCGCCTACGCCTTCAACACAGGCAGTCACGATACCATTCTACTCCAGCGCCCAATACTGTATTGTGTCCATAATACTGATGAAACCTGTGAGCTCAAGTACTGCTGTACGCTTCTAGAAAAAAGTTAGCGAATGCCCAGCGCTTAGTACTACCTCCTGGCATATAGATAGTACTGCTGCTGTAGGCTTTTGATGCTCGCCCCGCCAGTGGGGTCGACAAGGCGGCAGGCACCGTATGGGTACTGATCGCGTATACTGCCTACGCAGGCAGTCGTGATACCAATATTCTGGCCGTATGCCCAGCACCCAAACTATCAATATATTTACTGATAAGACCTATAACATATAGCACTGCTGTACGCTCTTGAAGGAGCGTTGCCGTATGTTCAGCACCTATTGCTTTCCATAAGTATACTGATAAGATGTACTAGTAACATATATATTATAACCACCCACTTACGTTTCGGGGTATTACACCTCGCGCAAAACGCGCTCATATTGCGTTACGTGTCATCGCCAGTGGACACGTCGCCGCGCAGGGGAAAGATTGCTGGCCACGTTGTCTTTCTTTCAACGCCGAACACACCAGCGAGGAGTGGCCAGTGGCAACCGCTACTGCCCCCGGGACCGGTGGCGACGATGCCCCTGCAGGCGAACTTTATACCGCAGCGGGTCCTCAACCAGGGACAATCCTAAAGGTCGCCCTCCTTTAGTGCGCAGCAGGGCCCCGTCCCGGGCCAGCACCCGTTGCCCCCGGGACCCGTGGGTGGACAACCCGCGCTGCCGCAGATGTAGTCAGCCCCAGGGTCAGGCGGGAGGGCAGGCGGCGCAGCCAGCTCTGGGACCGTGGCTTTCCTACGCGGGACAACCTCTACTGCAAGCAGGAAAGCCTACATCTCGTGCTTCAACAACTAATGGCGGTCTTAGAAGTTGCAATCTCGAACGCGGCTCCGGCAGCCCCAGCGGCACCAGGAGGGGGCGGGGAGGCACGCGGAACTGGAGAGATGGAAGACCCCACCGAGCCAATGACGCGTACCCACAGCAAGGTCGACGGTAAGGC
The DNA here is from genome assembly GCA_037834295.1 of Postelsia palmaeformis. Taxonomy (NCBI): domain Eukaryota; class Phaeophyceae; order Laminariales; family Laminariaceae; genus Postelsia; species Postelsia palmaeformis. Next base: position 27,515 of record JBBMHQ010142629.1, read on the forward strand.
CTCGGGATCGATATACAAGGGAACGTCGCCGGGGGAACTGCCTGTGCACAATAACCCTGTTCTCTTTTAAGACAAGCTTGCGAAGATACTTAGGACCGATGACGGTGGAGTCTGAACGTTCACGCCTGACCGACCCTTGAGCTTATTTCACTTCTCCCCCACGTTAAAGAGAACCACCCTGTTGCGGAGAGAGTTGCTGCAGAAAATTGTGGGGGCTGATCTAGGCAATTTTAAGGAGTTGACGTCCACGAGAGTGGTCAAGGGGCTTTGAATAGATGGCTCCTTTACTCAGATCCCTGCGCGGGACGTCTCGGCGTCGGAGGGGCTGAGGAGTTTGGTTCGCGAAGGGATGCTCCAATCAGGATCGCGACAGGCGGTGATAGCGATGGTCAACAGCATGGAGGTGGGTGTTTTGCAAGTGTGGCAAGCCGTCTCGCGCAGGTTGGTTCTGGTGAACAGGGCGAACAATGCGGATGCGCGCCACCGGCACACCCCGGAAGCGGCATCCTTTGGCGGTACATAAAGGAGGATCAACTGAAGGGATGTCATGGAGCGCGTGGTCGAGCTCTTGCTGCCGGACCTGTTCGACCCGTCTGGTCTGGAGAGGGTGGTGCTTAAGCGCGTCCTGTGCATGCAGGTAGGGGTTGGTCTGCTACAGATAATAAATCTACACCCGTTGAGCCCGGACATGAAGTTTCGAGCAGAGAAGACCGAGGGGTTTGACCGTGTAATGTTGAAGTCGTGTCTATGCGCAAGTCGATACATGGGCAGCCTGCCATGAGCGCGGACAAGGGCAGCGGCGGGATATCCCTACGGCTCGCATCCATAGGGAGCAAAGCGATGGCGAGCACACGCCGGCTCTTCCATCCGACGAGCTCTCATATCGCCGCGACGCTCGCTACTGGGGAATCTGGGGTGAAGGTGCTGGTCGTGGTGGGCGATAACGGAGCCGACTTTGGTCAGCTGAGCCCGGGACCGCCCGCAACAGCCTTTCACGACGTGAATGCCTCGTCTCGCAACTGGGGGTACTACAGGAGGCGACGGAAGGAGGCAGGAGGAAGTGACGCTGCCGTCGCGGTGCTCATCACCAAGGCGACCTCGACGCCCTGGACGCATGGGATACCCTTCGATGAGAGGGCTTCTGCAGCGGGCCCCCCGGCCCCACAAGGGGCATCCTGGGGTTTCAATCAGAGCGTCAGCGGGAGCGAGGCTGTAGCACAAACAGCGCTGCCGGGATTTCCGCGTGTGGGCGTCTCGCGCCACGAGCGATCAGCGTCCTTGATCAAGCACCGAAACTGCTTCGCGTTTGCCTTCCAGGGCGCGTGACCTTGCGAACAATGCTCCTTTCACCATGATTTCGCCATTATGCCGGCCGGTCATTCAAAAGCTCAAGCGACTAATAAACGGTCGGGGCGGGACGGTAACAGGGAGGTATCGCGCCCTGAGCATAGATTGTGTTATCTTCCCACGTAACAGGCTGACGTCGCAGCCGCCTATCGCAACGAAGACGCAGAAGCCGTGGGGGGCGGGGAAGAGACGGGATAAAATGCATGAGAGCGCGCCTCGATGATGAGCACACCTCCAGGAAAAAAGGTGCGGGGGCCTTACCCTCGTCCTCTCGCGGCCATAACCCAGGCTGCCCCAGTGAGCGTCGGGGCGTCGAGAAGCTGGGGGCGACGAGGAGCAACCAGCAGATTTGAGTAAAAGATAGGCTGTTGGACCCAAGGAGAGTGGCACGGCGCAATCGAGTTGACAGCAGCTAGGAATCCAAGGTAGACTGCAGGACCCTAGGAGAGTGGCAGGGCGCATTCCGGTGGGTACTTTCATCGACACAGGCGCCGGGAGAGGTAGCTTTGTATCGCTGGCGTGTTGGAGAGGTGTATCGTCCTGGGGGGGCAGCAGAAACTTAACTGGCGGGGTAGAGGCCCCCTACCAGCCGCGAACCCGGCAGGAAGCAGAGTCTCTGAGGTGGAGGTATTTACGTCAAGAGTGTTGTTGACATTGTTTCCCCGCGAGGGTAGGGCCCGGAATGTTGCTGTCAGGGTTATGCGAGATCTTCCGTACCCCATTTTTTGTAGGGACGGGACTTTTCAGGGCCAACAACAGCGTCATCGCCCTTGGGATAGCAAGAGGTTTCCACCGTCACCCGACGCGCCGGGTTTACCGTTTAGCTGCACAGTGCCGCCGCCGAGCAACTACGAGATATCTAGTTTGCAACGGAACCCCTCGCTACCGGCACCAATAGCTCAACAAGCTCAGACCCCTCCCCCCCCTACTCGCAGCCGTTTCCTCAGTTGCCGTCATGTTCTATCGGTCAGGCAGCGTGCGAAGACGACGGTATGTTGCAATGAGAGCTGCGACTGTCGAGGCACGTAAAGGGGTAGGGGTTTCGTAGGATTCCCAGTCGAGGGGTACGTAAGGGGGACCCAACACAGCGAGCGGCAGCTGGTTCTGAATCAGCCGGTGGCGAAGTATGACAGACAGCGGAGCGGTGGTAGGGGTGGCAAGGGAGGTACAATGGTGGGAGCTAGGCACCCTGCTGTACTGTAAGGTAGTTTACACATAAAGAGCGGCCGGGGTAGTGCGACGCGAACACTTAATTGCGAACGTGGTAGCGCTCAACGTACGGAAGGAAGGTCGCTTTCGCGCGCTGCTCATACACCCATCCCCGCCTCCCGATAACCCGCCCCCCGAGCGCAATAACGATCCCTCGCCTGTTCTAAAGTCCGACAGCAACGAGACCCCGACCTGCAGAGTAGAGCTCTCCGACGCTAAAGTCGAACAACTCAGCACCGGGCAGCGGAAGTAGCTGTGAAGTGCGCTGCAGCCTCAGACCGTCGTAGGGCTGTTCCCGAGGACGCGAAGAGTGTCCGCCAGCGCATGGTAAGAATATTGAGAATTCCCCATGATCCATGAAGAGTGCGCACCGAACGCAGTAAAGCAGCAACGGATTCAGCCGAAAGAGGCTGATGCTGTCCAGGTAGAGGTCAAGCATTATTCGTAAGTTCACTTCCGCGGGGGTCCCCAGATGTACGACGGTTCGTAAGAAACACGGCACTTAGCGTTGAACAGATGAATAAGGACCGACAGCGGTGGCTTGGGAAATATTCGGGAGATATCTCAGCAATTTATTGGAAATTTGTTGTTCACGTTCATTGACTTTGCGTCGGAGTTCTCACAGCTCCATATCGTTGAGCACGACCGCACATAACGGCCTTCCGATACGCATTCGGGCAGCTGAGGGAGTCTGTGTATTGCGGCTTTGGCTTGAAGGTGCTTCCGCCGGCATTTGCGAGCATGTTTGCGGACTTGTTGGACGTTTTGACGGGGCATAGGCTTAATAATTATCTTCATGATATCCTAGTTCACAGCGCAGATTTCGACAATCACCTCTCGTTTATGTCGGCGTCTCTCGCCCATCTTTAAGCTGGGGGACGTTCGGTATATTTCGCGGAGTATAAGTGGTGCTGCGCCAGCCTGGAGTTCGTGGAGATGGTAGTGAACCGGCAGGTTGTTCGACCGGCAGAGTTCAGGCTGGCGGCGACGACAAAGCTCACGCTCCTCACCACGGTGGAGGAGTTGCGCGGGTTTCATGGCATGGCAGGGTAGTTTAGGCGGTACGTCGAACACTGCAGCATATTAGCGGCACGTTTCGCAGACATACCGCGCACGCCGGCTTCCTCTTTGAACGGTCTCGTCGTCCCCTCCCTGCGTGGACAGCATCGCACCACCACGCTTTCCTGTCCCTTAAGTCTGCCTTCATTTCCTCCACCTTCCTCGCCCATCCTATTTTGGACGAGCCGTATATACTCCGCACAGATGCACGCGTCGCGGGAGCTGGGGCGGCCCTGACACAGGAAAGTAAGAGGCCCGAGTGATTGCTGGCTTTTGCAAACAACCTGTGGCGTCGATCGAATCGCGGCGGGGGGCAACGACGAGGGAATGTATGGTGATACTTTTGGAGGTGGCTCACGTCGAACCGTACATAGTTGGCAGACCGTTCAAGCTTATCACAGACTGTTTGCGCGCACCTAGCTATTTCGCAGCCGCGATGAAGACACCAAGCTGTACCGCTGGGCACTGCGCTTGGCGGAGTTCGATATGACGATGCTGCGGGGGACCGGCTTGTCCCACCAGCTCTCCGACGCGTTGCTTCGTCTGCTCCTGCCGGCCCCCGCCGCCGATCCCGTTGACGACTTGATTTCTGACGATGCGGCCTCCGACAAACCTGGCGTCTATGTCAGGCCGCAAGAACCGACTCTCGACGGCGTGCTGTTGACATACCCAGAGTCGTCGAAGGAAGGGGTGGTTACCGGGGGGAGGAGGGGCGCAGACGAGGGTCGTAAAAGCGAGGGATGCACACGACACACGCCCGCCGAAACCGCTCCCGCTAAAACCAAGGCCGCTCGCTGCGCTCTAAATGCTCAAAGCAAATATTCGGCAGCGTGCCGCCAGTTTTACGAAGCGCCGCCCAACTGCGAATGCGAGAAGACGAGGCGACGGAGGGCGAACAGCTTTTGACGCTCCCATTACACGGCAGGCTCGCCGAACTAGGAGCGAGCGCACCCGTGGCAGTAACACAATCGGCTCGAGCATCCAGGACATCGGTGCGGCTTCAGCCACTTCCTGACCACACTGGTCGCTCGGCGCCCGCACTATCCAAGTGGGGGTTACAGTCGACGGGGGTTAACGAGACGGTCGACTGCGGGGTGCGATAGACCCTCGCCGGGGCCGAGGGGTGGACCTGGAGCTCCCTCCCCAATGAGGGAGGGGCTGCGGCGCAGTGAATAGCCGCCAGAACAGATGGTGGTAAAACGTGCGATGAATGCATTTCGATACGTACCGGGTCAGGTATAGTTGCAAAGAAGGCTCGCTCCTCGGTAACGTCGGAAGTGTGCTAGAGGGTCATTTAGGGGCAGCGAAACAAGGGTAGTGGAGTGAGGGAAACATACCGAGGTACCCCCTTGACAGTCAGGGTTTGATCCGGTACGAGCTAGAGCAGTGACGAATCTTAGTCAGGTGCACGTCGGCTCTGGTCAGTAGCCGACTTACTCGCTATAGTACACTGCCAGCACGGACACTCCGGAGTGAGCATGACGCTGTCACTGCTGCGTGACCTTTTAGCCTGGCCGGGTATGTGCAGAGACGTGAAGTATTTCGTCCTGTCATACGGGTGCCAGTCTAAGACACGATCACGCACCCAGCGCGTAGCCATGCTGCCTGCTGGGTATCTCGAGCCATGGGAGGTATTGGGGGGAGACTTAGCGGGGATCCCAACATATCCGGAGCGGGTAACGAGTATTGCCCTTCGTGGAAGACAAGACATCTCGGCTTTTGTCCGCGTACCCTCGACCTTCAAAAGAAGCGCACTTCGTAGCTCCCTTGCTTTCACACTTGCGCCTGACATTCGGGATGCCCTCCTTTATCCGTGAAGACGGATGAGGCGAGTTCGCGGCGACGGTAATGGAGCGCCTTTCCCGCTGGCTCAAGATCAAGATTGAAAACGGCCCGGCAAATCGCCCGAGAGGACGGGAAATTGTAGAGTGAGTAGGCACGTTGATAATGGATGTGTTTCCTGAACTAAGTCGGTCGTGACCTATCCGATAGGACGCGTACGTAGCTCAATATACCGAATCAAACGTACCATGCCAGACCCGTCCCTTCCTTTCGCGATGACTCGCTTCCATCTTTTGTTTGCCTGCTGTGCGCGTATGTCTCTCGATAACTAAGTTCCCCATATTGATGACACCGAGGCCACATGAGACCTCACGCACTTAGTCGAAGGGCGCCGACACAACCTACGAGCAGTTCGAGGGGCGCTCGAGAGGATGCCCGTGGGGAAAGAGGAATTACGACTGCACCATACCCCCGACGATCCAGCGAACGTCGGCCGGTACCCCCGCTGCGAACGGGTGACCTCTTCTTCGCTCGGGGGAGCGACAGCTCGATCCACCGGTAAGAGATGAGGCCGAAGCTGGTCCACGACGAGTGAACTGGCCGGTAGAAGGTGCTGGACGCGATATCCGACTGCCTGAGCGTCGTCATTAAAATGGAGGGCCGGACGACGCGCTCTTAGACGGTTTCCACCGCATCACTGACGCCGTTCACCAGGAGGCCATCCGACCTACGGCATCCCATGGAGGACGAGTTCGCGCAGATGGCGTGGGGAGCGCACGTGGGGCTCTTACAGCAGTTGGCCACGGCTGAGCCACTGTACGCGCTACTGACCAGGAGACGGTTAGTCATCGCTACGACTGTCGCGAGGTGGGTATATCGCGGCAGATACCTAGATGGGGTGCCGTCGGATTGGGTCTCGGAGGCGGATTCCCTGGACAGCTTCGCTCTGTCGTAGTTAGAACAATTCTACCCACTGTACAACCTAGACGTCCTGATCAGCTACCGAAGCATCCCCTCATCTCCGGAGGAGCCGGCGATGAACCGGTCTGCGCCTAGTAATGAGGAAGCGTCGTGAAGGTTCCTGATCGGGCACCAAAGTCGTCTAACCGGTTAGAGACGGGAGAGGGGGTGAGGGCGGCCAGGGCAGGTCTACGAATTTTCGTCGCTATACTAACAAGTCCGCTTCGTGGATAATTTTTGGGAGGAGATGACTGCATCAGAGATGAAAAGGTTTGTGGCGTGAAGGCGAACGGGGGGGGGGCTTTCTCTTTTACTCCCTTTCCTTCTCTCCCTCTCATTCTCCCTTTCTCCCCCTCTCTGTCTCTCTTTCTTACTCTGCACCTCTCCCCCTCTCGTATCCCTCAAGGAATGGACGATCGGTTTCGTGCTAGCTCCGGCCTCCTGCTCTACATTCGGGCGTGATCCCACAATCCGCGCTCGCGCCCCAGCCGTGCAGCATGTCTAGCACCTCTGCTTG
>JBBMHQ010142630.1:0-19115 GCA_037834295.1 Postelsia palmaeformis
CTACGCGAAGCCTCGCACGCGGTCGTATAGAGTGTACGTGTCTTCCTCACGTTTTGCGCGAGGAATTATGCGGCCCATCATATAGTTGGTCGGGTTCCTCGCGTGTGTATGTTTTTTTATTGGCAACCACTGCCGTCAGCCGTTTGGACGTCATCGCTCGCCGGCCTGTAGAAGACGTAGGAACGAAGTGCGGGGTAAAGTAGGCATCTGTTTAGCCGTCCATTTGATATGATATGCAATCCGTCTAAGGGCATAGGCGTGAGTTGAATCGTTTTTCCCCACACTGTTTTTGGCGACTGGTCTCTTGTATGAGTAGTGAACTTTGTTGCCCGTTGTTGAAAATACGCCTAATCTCCTTCGCTGCCTTGTTTGCCGCGCTGGCCGGAAGCGATTGACGTGGGAACTAGCTATTTTCTTGTGTTTGTTTTACATGGTAATTGGTGATATATATTTCAATGAGAGCTGTGCCGGCAACGCTTGGAGCGAGATGTGGGGTTAGGGGAAAATGACAGGGGAGGCCTCACAAACACGTTCCAGCGTGCAGAGTACGTTTACTCTGGCTTTGGCAGGTACGCCTGTATTTTTTAATGTTCTGTCGACACCTGGCATACATGCAGTGCTTTCACGGCCGCACTACGTACCTTATCGCGAAGTTGCGGCTGACACGAGGGCTTGGCAACCGAGAAAGCTGTTTGCGTAAAGGGTGAACCGATTGCTAGTGTTTGTCGTGTGGAGGTAATGACTTGGCTCAAACCACTCCAATATTTGTATCTGGTAACCCAACTTCGTGCGTGTGCCTCCCGGCTTACTGCTTCAGCCTTTTCTGTTGCCACGGTAGGTGTAAGCAACCGCCTCCGTAATGTTCGTGAGTCGTGTTGTGCCCTATCGTTGATGGTTGTGTGGTTCGTCATTTCAAAGCACTGTTGAGTGTGCTAGGTTGAGTATATTATACAAGTAGTTACAGCAGAACTCCGTCCAGTGCCAGTGTTTGTGGTAGGCGTTGACTGTTTTTTAATGAGGGTTGTAACAAGGTGATAGAAAGCTGAGTGGCCGAACATGAATATACGAAGGCTACTTGAGACCCCACTTACACGTGACTCAACTCTGCACTTTGTTTCGACACGTGTAAAGCGATGCGCGACGTCGTAGGTATTTTCGCAAGAGGGATTGTGAGGCTACCTGCACCGTGCAGCTCGACGAATTTCCCCTGTGTCAGGGTGCGATTTGCCCACAGTCTGTATTTTAAGCGTTTGCCGTATCGCTCCGTTTGAAAAAAAATAATCCTGTATCGGTAAAAAAGACAAACGTTGTGTTATTAAAACGAGAACACGCCGATAGTAGCAGCTCCAGGGTCCTCACGAGGACGGTGTCTGAGGTACATACTTGCGCGGCTATAACTTGAGGTTCGTTATTTTGTGGTACCATTAAAGAACTAGCTCGGGGAGGAGGCTTGGGGGGTGTTTCTCCTGGTGTGCTTCTCAAGCGACCGGCTGCAAAGATGGAAGCAGAGAACAAGTGGCAGACATTGGTGTCACTTGTAGGTCCGTAGCAGCTCGCGATGAATACAATATCAACTCTAAAGCGAGGGTTCATCTGAAACCACTACGCGAACGAAGATAATCCCGTAGTCATCGATACGTCACTAAAATATGTAGCACAAAGCCATTCGCAAATGAATCCTGTGAAATAAAAAGCGAAAGCATTTCGGATTAATTAAGGAGTGTGTACAGTACATCGCACTTGAAAAAACATCTATCGTGATTCGCGAGGATCCGGCACGAGAGCCGCAGAGGACTTGAAACCGAAGTCAGTGAACAGGGGGATATGAGGCTTGAAACAAAAATGGAATCGAACCAGTTAACGGCCGTGAAGTGTGCTGTACTGGGCGTTGTGGTTTGGCGTGATTACCAATCGACAAACACCATCAACGTTTTCGAAGCTACTCTGTCTCCAGCGATGTTCGGTTTACAGTACAATCTGCGCAATTGCTACCATCGACCGGATGGTATCGCAGAGATTTCGCGCGGATTGCTTCCATTAGGGATAGTCAAATATACGTGGTGGCTACTAGCCGTGGTTGGTTGGATGTAGCTCCAATTACCCGGTGTGAGAGGTTCGGCTGCACCGTCTACGCCTCATACACAAGCATGGAAGAAGCAAAAACCCAACAAATACACAAGCATGGAAGGAGCAAAGACCCAACAAATACGTATGTTTCCCCTCATCATATCAAAGCATGCTACGTCTACATGTACTACACACGCTTCAAAGACAGTATCTTGGTAGGTATTTTACAGAATGTCCCTCTCACTTGCCCGAAGGCTCTCGAAGTTATGATTGATTCTGTTGAAACACCCCAAACGTAAGTGGGCTGATATAAAAATTGCGTTGACGTTCAAGTCGAGCGAGACATGTGGGCAGCTCCCCAGCAAGACTCACAATGTCATGTCCTCTGCTCAACACCCACGTTGAGACAACGAGTAGCTGCCGACATGATATCTGTCCGGAGAGGAGGCGTGTTACGATGGGTATATGGTAAGAAAGCCATTTAGGAGTAGTGTCCAAAATGTTTGCTCTAGGAGGAGCCTCTTCACCGAGCAATTTTGAACAATCGCTGTTACAAATATCGCTCCCTTCTGATTTGTGGTTCGAATGAAACGGCGTGGGCCATGGGGTTGCTTATCGCGTTACGCCGGCACTTTTCTTGAAAGTGAAACCGTTTTTTTAAATGAAATCTAGAGATCGTCGAATGACGAGCCACAGAAAGAACTCAGCGAACTCCTATCGTAGCTTTCGATCGGAGTGCCACAGAGCCCCAGACGGTAAAATAGACGTCATGGCCGTTCGGGAAGTTGACGCGACAGAAGTCGGGCCGTGTCACAACCGACACGTAAATACGAATCGTCCCGGCAACTAGCAGGCTTGAATGAGACGCAGCCGAGATAGCCTGAAAACCTACTCTGAATACGTCCTACCCCCGTCTGAGTCTGTGTAGAAGGGCAGAGTACGTGATACCACTGCCAACGAGACGTTCCGAGGAGTATCGTTGATTAGGCAGCGGCCGCTACCAAACGAGAGTTCCGTCGGTTATCAGCATGTACTGCTGGGCAAGCCTCGGGTTATACAGCGTGTTGGCCGAGATCAGCGCCACCAGGCGGAGCTGACAAAGGTGCTGCAGGCACTGCAGACCCATAACCGGTGAGATAGTCAGTAACATGTGTGATGACAGGAAAAACGAACACATCCACGTTCGAGGGATGACGTGAAGAAGGACTCGGGCACCATGACAATGGCGCGGCAAAAGTCAAATAGTGTCGAACCCTGATACACGACCGGAATCGTGTGGGTAAAGCCGGCGCCCACCCTAACCCGATTGTGGGTCAAAGGGCACTTGCGCATCCCAACGGACCCAGCAGGGTAGCAGCAGAGGGGATCGATTGTAGGACAGGTCATGGGAGCGAAATAATATTACTCAATCCTCGTTGGACTGAATTAAACTGCTGGAGTGCTTCGGGTCGTCCGTCATCTGTAGCAAGGAATGACACGTACGCGTTGAAGTCGGAGTTCCTGTTTTCACTGCGGCTGTGACATTTCATGAAAGACCTGTACGCGGGGAGGATTTCCTGCAACTGCTGCACGCACGGGTTGTGGCCTGCAATATGGCAGAGGCCTTCGCGCGATCTGTGGTCCGAAATGGCGAGGAAAGTGGTACCCCACAGATAACCAAGGAGACGCTTGATGTTCAAGGCGATGTCGCTCGCTTCAAGATCGTTCCGCGGCCCATCGACATTCACACTCGATGGGAGTGCTGCTGCTGACAACGGTGGGGCGAATAGTCAGGTCGTCTTGCTCTTGCTTTTGGTCGAGGTTGGCACTGACGCCGTTTATACTGGCATTGCAGTGAGGAAAATACCTGCGGGGATTGTCGGCGACGACCTCCCTGTTCACGTAAACGAGGACCGAACTTGTTACCCACTCGATAGCCCCCATGGCATCAGAAAAAATGATTTTTCCCCCATGTCTCATGAGCGACCGGTGCACTAAAGCAACGCAAAACACTTCCAGAAAAACAAAGCAGTAACTTTTATATGGTGTCACGAAGCAAGCGTTTTCTGAGCTCGCCTCCTATTTCTTGCCGGTAAAGGTCTTTCGGTTGCGCTTTTTCTTCACATCGGGTTTGAAACTTTCTCCCCAACCCAATATGCCAATAAAAAAGTGCTCGTGAAAAAACTGCGACCACCACCGGTCTTTTCTGTTCTCTGAATGTTTTACGTTTTTTCCCGGTAAAGCAAGTTGTAGGCAACCCAAAATATTTTCAGAGCGCGGTCAACACGTATACTGTTCTGTCCATTGCGATGCCTAATTTTGCCTTGGGAAAATTCAAGTTTTATTTTTCGAAAAAAAGCTAGATTTGTTTTCAGAGTTTGCCAAAACATGCGGACAATCAATGATTGCAAGTTGAGCCTGTGACAACAACAACAAGCATCAGCTGTTTATCCCGTCAATTGCAAGTGCCTCAGCAACCTGCTGACGGCAACACCCATCAGTGAAAATCGTTCATGTCGTGAGTCACGGACGTTCAGGGCGCGAGCCGTGGGTACTAGACTCTGAGGGGCCGTGCGTTTGAGGCACTTGCGTATCATCAGAGGCCATGAGGTTGGGTTATTGTGACGGGTACGAGTGTGGGTCACTACGGTCGATGCACAGCAGGCGTACACGCGTGATTCACGAGCCCTTGGTGGTGGGAGTAGCACTCGCCATGACACCAGCAAGCAGGTGTTGCTTCATCCCGGTCGGATAACGCAAGATCCTGTCGTGATAACCCGTACAAATTACTAATAATAGTAGGTTCGAGAAACCCTGTGAACAGAAACATCCGCTAAACAAGCGGCGGTGAACTAGGATTTCGTTGCGTGCGTTTGTCGCAGGCACAGCGAGGTGTCGGGTTTTGTTCCAGATACAGCGACGTATCGGGTCACACTCCAAATTTCATGCCAGGCAGAGCTAGAGATAAAGGTTTCCGTTGTGGCGGGCGTGGGTCATGGACAACATAAGGTGTGGGGTAAAGTCCGAAAGTGAAGAGCAGACACTTGGCAAATCGGTTGATGTCGCGAACAAAATCAAAAAGGGTGCTAGAGTCATACCTGGAGGAGACTCGATCGACAACAAATGCGTTACATACAAGTGTCATGTGAGGCGTCGAGGTTGTGTCGAAGGTACTGGTAGACAAACAGACGTAACAGGTGATTGGTTTCAGGGAGCCCCAACTGTTTCGTAGGAATAACAGCCTCGTGCACACCTCCATAATAAACATAAGAAATGCGGCGCGTCCTTTGATATGTTTGTTATGCTTTACAGAACGCCACCCAACCGATATTATCGCATCGGGTAGATAGTACCACGAGTTGACAGTGCACTGTGTACGTTTTGCCGGGCATCGAATTTCGCTGAAGACAGAGCGGTTTCAAAAGTCACGTTGATGATTTATTTACCTAGATGATGACGTCAAACCACGAAACCCCGTTGACCAACCCCCCGGATGTTGTACTGCTAACTGTACTTCCACTTCTCAGCATGAGTTATATTTATTAACTCATTTATATTGCAGTGCTTCGGGACCCTTGTGCCGGGTAGACGTTTGTGGGTGAATAATAGTGTGCATTTTTCCTCACAATGATTCAAAGCACTTCCTATATTCATGTCACAAGATGGCTATGTGATTATCTAAGTGCTACGTTCCTACGTGTAGTATCCATGACTAGATTATCATCCTCTTGCGTCGAGTGAATTCGCCAGAACCCGAGGTTGCATTCGCCGTAGGCTGTAACCGTCAAAAATGTGATACCCTCTCGTGAGAACTGCCCTTTGGCAAGACGGTAACGTGTCGTACCCGCCTTGAAAACTTATCTCCTCGTAGTACACACACCACGAATTATCCAAGTGCCTGCCCCTTGCCTATATGCGTTCATCTTTGCAGCCAGCCGCTTGAAACATTGCCTCCTACGACGCCAACACATATGGAAACGTCCTCCAAGCCTCAGCCCCGAATCGTTTCTCTACTGACATCGGAAAGTAACTAACCCCTTTGCACATACCGTGCAAGTGTCACTGCGTCACACTGCGGCGGCTTGAGACACGAGGCCCACGAGACGAAACCACCCCAGAGTTGCATATCCTGGCGTGTTATTGTCCTGTTCTGTTTTTACGGTTCTTGCCCTCTCTACCTTTTATAGGCCTGTTTCGTCCTCAAGCTTGAAATACATTTGAGTATTTTGCACAGCGAAACACGAGGGACGTATCAAGCAGCACGGTGAATGGGACTACACAACCCTTTCCCCGGCGCCAAGTACGATTCAACGCAATCGTTTAACGCGGCGGGAAACAGCGTGCGGAGTAACGCCACGTGTACGCCGAGTCGTACACGGCCTTTACCTTCCTATGCTAGCCCCCTTCACATCCCACCGCATTAATACGGCCCTCGTCTAACGTCTGAACCAATGCCTCAAGTATTGCCGGTGAATTCGACGGAGCCTGAACTACTCCTACAACCTATTTCACCAAGCACACCAATCAGCTCTTCCAGAGAGAAAAACACACAAACCGCAGCGTAAATGCACAACGGAGACTCGTGCTTGTTCTGAGAGCAATGCTTGACCTTGGCGAGGAAATTCCCAGGGCGAACTGCATGAACGGTGAGCGGTCATCAGTTGTCAATCAATGAACGGCTCAAACCAAAAACAAGCGTCCACCACATATTTTTCGTACCACCGACTAACAATATATATATATATATATATTCTCATCCCATTTATGATCTTCGCCCTTCTTTTTCTCTCTCCCTCTTCAGTCGAAACTCAGATCCGGGGTCACTAAGTAGGCTCTTTTCCCTCCTCCCCACTACGGTACTTGCCTTGCATTTTTATCGCGAGAAGATTTCAGCACTTTCTTCCCTCGTCGACTTGCGTCGAATAACCGCCTTAGGGTTAGGGTTAGGGTTAGGGTTAGGGTTAGGGTTAGGGTTAGGGTTGGGGTTATATATATATGTATATATTCTGTTAAAATGAACCTGCGATCGGCCGCAGCGTCGCGATGAGGTACGTAGCACAACAACAACAAAAGCACTCGAGTATGCGGGGTATCGACAGAACCGCGAGGAGCACAGCCAGAACTTCCGAAACCCCATAAAATCCACCGTACACGCTGGAGCATTCGGTAGGTGTCTTTTTCCTCAAGTACCACGTTCCATTCCAAGCAGTGCCGGCACAGCTCATATTCCAACAGTAGTCAACAGTGACAACCCCTTTAAGAACAAAGTTAGTTTTCTCGCCAATCTCATAGAGTGACCTGTGCAATGCGGATTGAGACGGAGGCGTTCTACGGTAGAGGTTCATCCTGAGTTTCTCTGAGGCTCCTCACTTTAGGAGCTCCATATCTCACCTGACCACTGACTTCAACGAAGATCGAATTGCATCCCGAGGAGTAATCCCACGGATCAAGTATACAAGAAGGTCATTTTTGGAAACAAGATTGGCCTAATTCCGACGACTTTTGTTTGAGGAACTACGTCGTTCGAGGAATGTTTCGCGGAAATGTCCTTCATTTTCTCCATCGCAGAACGCGTCGACGATAGTGAAGCGTCCCTTCACCAAACAACTAAACTTTAGCGATACACGGTCCTATTCACCAACCGCATTGAGCAGAAAAACACGGTTTTCGTTTTCCCTCTGTCCATGGATTGGTCCTGAATCGTATGCGGTGGGTAGTTCAAAGTGTGCCTTCATCGCAGCGGGTGTCGGTCCTGCGTCTCTTTTAGGCACGCGAGCGATGGCGTAAAACAAATGCTGACAGTGCAGTGCTTGCCAGTCCAATACATGTATTCGCGAGACCAACAACCACCTGTATGGTGGGCGACACGCAATCCCTACCTCGTAAGTAGACCATGTGTACTATAGACGACACGATGAATGTCGTTTCGCAAAGAATAATGTTGCGTACAGTGGCTGGTAGAGTTAAGGAGTGGCTAGGCGCACTTGACTCCTTCGACCCTTGAGGATGGCCTTCCATAAAGGCTATCCTCAAATTCCTCGTAAGAGTGCGACCCGGGCACGTTAACAGCAATTTCGGGCGGAAGATCGAACAACTTAATTATCTCGAACGATCCGACCAGACAAGACTTTTCCCCTTCCCACTCGTTCTTGCCCTCCACCCTACCACCGGATTTATTCCCGGATTTATAGTTGAAGAAAATATGCGGCGGAGCTAGGCACAAGACATTCACGACCCCACGCGACCACAGCTCACTACTTCGGGTCGACCTCAAGGCAGGGCAAGACGTGCGCATCAATCTTCCTGGCGGGTATCAACATAGCTGCTGTCGCGCGTTGCTCCGTGCGTGAAGAAGTCGAGATTTTGCAACGGGGTCTAAGGGTTAAATTGACACACAACCCGAAATCGCGAACGTAGAAATGTGGTGAGCTTAAACTTTATTTTTACCAATCGGCCGGAGGATTAAAAAACAAACGTTTCAAAAACATAACGCCACATCCATGTTTCCTGTGTCCGACTGCGTGACCAACAAGTCGATCGAGCAGGTGCAACTCGGCTTGACCAGCGAGATTTCTCAGAGAGATGGACGTGGTCCTGAACAAGTGCTGGAGCACCAAGGTGCGAGAGTTGATAAACCGCCTCCCCCTGGGTACGTCTAGACTATGCAAGCGCCGCCATCCACTATCGAGCAGAATCACGCAACCAGCAGGGATGATAATATGTGGTGATGACCTGTCAAAACAAAGTTTTTCGAAAAATTGTCTAGCACAGCGTGGTACATTAAAAGATCGGAAATGGTCGTCAGTCGAATGAAGGAGTGATGTCCCCCGATCGATCTGTTTTGGGGTTGCTGTGGGAGTGTTCGCTCGTTCAGGTGACTTTCGCATGACAGCGTTAGGAGCGTGCTGGTAGCTAACCACGTAACTAGATCATTATTGTTTTTTTTTAGAACTCGACGTGCGTCTATCATGTGATAACGTGGCCACAGTTCACCAGCCACTGCAACACGTTCTTCACGACTTTCTCTCATGAACGCTCACCTGCGGGACATCAGACATGTTGCGTAGCTCCACGAAGCCCTGCAAACCATCGAATACACACTTAAGGCCTTCACGCGGTTCATTATCTTGTCCGGACACCAACCCCTCGCGGAGGTCACCGTTGGCACCAACCGGCCGGACGACGTCGGTATTGAACGTGAAAGACGGAGACTGGAACCCGAGCACCGCCGTCGTCAGCTCCGCAATGTCACGGACGACGAAGCTCACGTGTGGACTACTGTAAACCACAAGGGGTTTCCTGGGTGGAGTGCGCTTGTTGCACTTCATGCAGAAGACGAAGTTTGAATGAACGACACATTATGCGTCCGCGAGCAGGATTGCAGTAATAGGGTCTGGTGTCGAGCGACCTGCCACTCAGGGAAGGACGCCGACAGACCCGGGCAAGGCCCGGAGAACGATATATTATCAGGACGTTCGAGAGTGAGACCAGGCTGCAGTAGACCATAGCACAGCTAGGCATCTCAGGCGGGGCTGCGTTCACCGTCTGGGCGACTAAACCACTTAAACGAAGCGGTGCGGCCGGGGAGACATTTCGTCCGGCGCTTGCTTCACCATGTAGGCTTGCCTCCCGTTCGCGTGTTAGGCCTGAAGTTTTACGTATCCCACTCACGCGCGGCCTCATCCGCATGAATCCAATTAGGTCCTGAGCTCAACACCGACGTGTGCTTTTGGTGTCTGTTCGTGAAAAAAAAAGTCTGCCTCTTCAGTGGGTCGCTTCTACGCCTCCTTGTACCGTAGCTCATGACAGTCGCCTGCGTTTACCTTGTGGTCGGACGCTTCCGGCAACGCCATGGGGGTTGCGTTTTCAGAGGTACGAGCACGGTCTTTTGTGTGGCTACGTTTTAAATTTGACACCGATGGGTCCGAGCGACTGAGCATGACGTTCGAGAGTTGAGACGATCTCTAGACTATCGCGCTTGGGCTGTTGCGCATGATAGGCAGTGATGGGGACGTCCGTATCTCAATCGAACACACTGCCTACTCTCGTTATGCACGACATACCTCTTCGATGCAAGAGTGGAGCACATCTGTCGTCGAATAGGTTTCAACAATGCAGGAGGAGGGAGGGAATAGCCCCGATCAGGGGGGACCAATGCGTCCCTTGGGGTGTTTCTAAGCAACCGATGAATGAGGTTTTCACGCACTGCACGCCGCTAGCTAGCGTGGAGAACACTTTGGTGGACGGCATCGCAAGATGGGAGCCACACGCGATCGAGATAAATCTCGACACGTTCTGGCCCGACTTTGACTAGTGCCAACGTGTGCTGGGGCCAAGAGGCGACTCGCTTTGCTCAGGAGTATCGGTATCCAGTGTATCCGCCAGCCAGTTTCGACTTCGTCTCGCCGAGCGTATTCACCAGCTTTCCGGTCTCGGACCTCGTTTCGGGGGCTGATCCAGGCGGCCGGATACTTGTACGAGGCAGCCCCCAATGCGGATGGGATTCAGGCATTGCTCTAGAACGTAGCGTGGTGGGCAATGGAGGGCGATCATGACGGTTCTACAGCGGCCAAACTGTCCACCATTTACACATCCACACCTCCAATTTTCGAATGGTGTTACGCACGTCGTTGCGCGGTCGTCCACCACCACACGTACCGCCCCGTTTCATAGGGCAGACTTTGGGGAGGACCGGACTTAGCCTCGTCGTGGGGAGCGAGCAGATAAGTTGTGCGGATTTCCTATGCGTCGAACTATCTGCCTTGTGGTGGGTTCACACCAAACCTTCGCTTCATCTGCAGGTGCGGTGCACCACGTACACGGTTCGACGAGGAGAGACGTGGCAATATCCGAGGGCGCTGGACTTCGTCGCAATAAAACCAGGCCACCACCATCAAAGTTTAGTTTAGAGGGTAGAGAGGCGACTGGGCCCAACAGGGGTCAGCAATTTTGCGTACGCGCGAGGTCGCCTGGGGACCGCGTTCCAAGGTGGGTGCAAGCGGCGCCGCCGCCGCTCCCAGGGTAGAGTTGCTGTCTGGCTATCCAACATTGCCGAAACGCTCCCCCCAACAAATGTACGGCAACTAGGTCAGAGAGTGAACGTACCAGAGCGTGATCGAGGCGCTTCACCGGGTGGCGGCGAAAGCAGGAGAATGCCCCAGCGAAGTTGCCCTCCACTCATTGCGGGTTGGTGCAGCCACACCGCTGGCGACCGGGTGGGAGATGCCACCGGGGGAAATTATTAGAGACAGAAGAAGTCTTCGGAGCCTCCCAAGATACATACCTGGAATAAGCCAAACGACGCGGGCATCGTATCGCGTATACTAGGAGAGACAGGGAGTACATGTCACAATCAGGCGGGTATGGCACTGTGAAGGATCGAACACTGTCGTATCGAAGCGAAATCAGTGTTGTTGGGTTATGTCACTGGTTTTCTACCATCGGGGGTCTCGATCGTTCGAGATTGCGTGTGTTAGGGTCCCGGCCAGTCGAGTGGGGGAAGGGAGGCTCTCCGGCACCGAAACAATAAGCAGCAGCCGGTTGTGCGGCTCTCGTTCTACGCCTGTGGACGACTCCCCATTGCGATGTCGCAGATATTACGAATATTTCAACAGTTCGATAGATTCACACCAGAATATAGTATTTCATAGTCCGAAGGATAAAATGAAATGTCAGTTTGAACAACGACGGACGTATCGACGCTTATTACGGTCGTGGGCTCTATCGACGTTTTTATATCTCGACCAGAGGCAAGGAGGGCATGTAAGAGAGGCAGAGGGTCACTCGTTAGTGCCTTCAGCTCGACATGCACTTCGAGCTAGGCCGGGCCCAGCAGAGGTGCACGACCATGAGACTACCCGCTGCCGAGTGACACGCCTAGACTGGGCCCATTGGTGTGGTTCTCCCCGCTCACCCGCCCTTTTTTTTTCGAAAGGTGGTTGAAGCTGAGCAGTCATGCGTGGTGTCGGCCACACCGTAATATAAAAATATTTTTTTACTGGTTCGAATAGTTGGTAGCGACGGGGGTGCATCAATGGGTTCTTACCTTCGAGGGTCTGAAACGTCCAATGAAAAACTTATGAATGTGTCTATTAATAGAAGATATCTCTGTTATGAATATGTCTATAATTAAACGATATCTCGGTTATGAATGTGTCTATTCATAGACGATATCTCTGTTATGAATGTGTCTATTATTAGACGATATCTCTGTTATAAATGTGTACATTAATCGACGATGTCTGTGTTGTTATGAACGTGTCTATTAATAGACGATATCTCTGTTATGAATGTTTTTTTAATAAACGATAGCTCTGTTATGAATGCGTCTATTCATAGACGATATCTCTGTTATGAATGTGTCTGTGTATAGACGATATCTCTGTTATGATTGTTAAGGGGGATGACAGAGGTGCCTGTGAAGACCACGTGTGAAAAAAGAGGAAAAAATATATGGTTTAAAGTTGGCGCTACAGGCAGAGAAGCTAATTTACTGTAAGGGCTATTGTACCAGCTGACAGGCTGTCCTATAGCAATGCTCCAAATGGTAAGATAATCTACCTAGTTTTTGTATTTGCAGTCCGTCATATAGCAACGTGTTTTTACTGCTCCCAACCTGGTGCAATAATCTGGTAAAGTTGCAACAACGTTTTCAGAATTGTTACTTACGGTGATGTATTGGACACACAATAGACCGCACTACAAGTAAGACGTACTCGTAGTCTATCCGCATGCTACATTTACTCGACTTTCCTACCTGAAATGTTCGTGAACTCGTATCAGTCCGTAATGACTGCACGTCACGCCATATACATATGGGCGTCGATGTCCATGCGCTAAGATCCAAGACTGCGTGTGGTAGGGTCCTGGTTAATCGGCTGGGAGGGGGGAGACTCTGATGTGCTTGAACAAGAAGCAGCGATGCCGCGACCCTCGTACCACGTCAGGGGACCCCTCCTCGACGTCGCAAATGTCAGTACTCACACGGCAACTCGAAGCATGCACCTTCAAACAAATCATTGTCCTTCAATACTATATATTGGTCATGTACGGAACCTGGTTCAAGCTGTTTCTGCAAAGTTGTGTTTTGGAGGGTAGGTAAATGACCATATTTCGGGGTGTTTGTCTGAGTAGTTTCCTGTACCATAACTTATTTAAGCGCAGTACAACATTCGCACCCGCACCCAGAATTTTCGTATGCTCTGTACGTCCGTGGCTCAGTATCCCGTGTAAGTGCGAGTACAGGCGCAACATTCGTAAACATATTACCCGGAGCTTTAATGAGTTCTGCAAGAATCCAACACCGTCCCTGGTGCTCCAGTGAGTTCTACTATAGCTGACATCGATACCATTGCCCCGACTTTATCCAGTAAGTTTTGAAAGACTTCCATGCCTATTCCCGCAACTATTTCGAGCTCTGGAGACTGCGTGACAACACCCGGGATACGGGTACGCCTCCACCTATGTCCGAATACCAAGGGTACCGGTATGGGTTCGGCTTTTACCCCAGGAGAGCCGGGCATGTGACCTAATATAACCTCATGTTTCGTCAGTCACACACAACGAATAACAAAAAGGAGCCCTTCAGTCCGAGGGGTACAACTGTGGTCACGGAAGTCGTATCCCATACCGTGAAGATTGTCGAAGACATCACCCAATATCAGATGGTATGGGCGGCTCCCACAAGGGGCTGAACAATAAAAGACGCCTTGTACGTACAGCAGTGAGTGGTATAAAACGATTCATACGGGTATATGGCCAGTGATGTGTGAACGCTGTAATTTGCTATATCTGTTCGTGCAGTATACCAACCATCGCAAAATTGGTATCACCGTTTATTTGATTGCCATTACGCTTCCTGGAAACGGATAAACCGCCCGCTTTGAAGCGTTCCTGCGCTTAATTTTACGACACATTTCCACAGCAATACCTTGAATGGCGCCGTGGCACCGACTGCGATCTGGTGGCGAAACCTCGTACGCATCAGCAGCATAAGCTGTATAGCACGGGCGTATACTACTATGTATCTCGTGGGATCGATTTGGCGCACTCGAGCGACTCCGGAAAGGCTTTTCCTATTGTAGTGCAAACTATCAGTGCAATAAGCGTTACGTACACAGCGCGTGTGGTGCGCACGTGAGTAAGTTGACGATCGAAGAACATTATGAGAACTTTTCGCGATAAAAGCGAAGGCACGTATCGCAGTCCGGAGAGGGGCGGGGTTGAAGAAGTACATCAAGGACCATTCCAAGTAAATAGGATAGACAGTATCACACGATTGCGCAGTGTATATCAAAGACACTCCTCGACGTCTCACGGTATTTATGTCGGCAGTATTTGCAAACAACTCTTTACACACCTTGCGATGAAAATTGATTTCTTGAATTCGAACGACAGGGCAGTGTATATATCTATTGCCAGAAGGTGTTCGTCCGATTACATTACTTTCAAAAAAATACCACTCGTCGAGGTGTTTGTTTCTATCACTTTTGTTTTCAAGCCGAACCAGTCGCATCATGAACCCATCACCAGAGATCGCATAAGAAGACTCCTGTCTTCGACGCTGTTGAACGCTATATGCCAGAAATGTTGGACTTATATTTTCATACGCGATTAAGCTGCATTTTTGTCAAAACAACGCATTTCACACAGTCTCTCCGCCCGCCGCGCCCGGAACGGCGAGGCCTGTGGCACGTATCAGGTATCGGTTGGCGAATTCGGGGAGGTGTTGAATATGCCGAACAGCCGGCGTTCCCGGTGAACAAGTCGTATACGGTCGATAATGCAGAAGACCCGGCCTCCCTGGTCGTTTAGTGGTTCGTTGTGTCAGTCGACTGTTTCATGAAAGTCTTGAAAGCTTCTATGATGGGAGGGTACATGCAAGTGCCACTCATTGCCCATGAAGTGCTTTGAAAGCTACCATGCACGCGGCGACCCCTGGAATCGTGCAGGGCGGGAGTCGAGAGAACTTGGCGCATCAGAGACAATATCACGAGTATTGTGACGGGTTCGAGTTGCAGGCAATGGACGCTCGTAAGTTGGGTTCGCGATAACAGCAATAACCATAGTCGTCTCATCCCGCGAAACAAAGGCGAGCGACAATGTAGCTTCCTGTCGGCAAAGCCCATCAGCGCGAATCGTGAAGAGCGTCAGCCACATATATGGTATTTTCGAGCCACGGATGCAAGAGTTTGACGGATCGTGCATGTCGGTCACTTGAGGCACCAAGAAAAGCTTTGAGCAAGAGTAGTCAAGGGTGCGGGTCGGCGTCTCTGCATTACATGCTGATCAGTCGTACTGGGCGAGAGTCATAAGCCCTGGATAGTGGAAGTTGTACTCGTGATATCAGAGATAAGTAGCAGTTGCTGACCGAGGAGCACGAGCGACATCACGAGCTCCTCTCGCGATAGCCTGCGATGACTAAAGTCGGGAATCCACGTGACAGGTATATCCCCGAAACGAGCGCCAATGAACTAAGTTCTCGTTGTGGCGGGCGTCGGTCTCGGGCATGGCGAGGTGTCGGATTGAAAGCGAATTTGGACACCTGGGAGAGCCAGTGGACATAAATCTTATTGCTATGGACGCGTGTCGAGGACACAAGAAGATGTCGGGTTAACTTCGACTGCAGCAGCACATGGATATCTGGAAATGAGCAACCGTTTGAACTGGCGTGCAAAAAAAACAAGTCCCGAGAAGACACGCCCGCCCATGGAAGTTTGTTTCGCAGAAAAGGTGTAGGTACCCCTGGGAATACTGTAAGGAAACGCCCACGAACAGAC
Source organism: Postelsia palmaeformis (assembly GCA_037834295.1). Taxonomy (NCBI): domain Eukaryota; class Phaeophyceae; order Laminariales; family Laminariaceae; genus Postelsia; species Postelsia palmaeformis. Next base: position 15,825 of record JBBMHQ010142630.1, read on the forward strand.
AGAACAAGGTATTTTCTTCTTTTTCTTGTTCTTATCAATCATCGCTTTCAATTTCCAGCCTAGCTCGTAGGAGGTTTTACCCTCGACGACCTTCTGGACAACGCGTGGTCACAGGTATCTACCCTTCTCCCCCTCGGTACGTGCCTTTATTTTTTGTCGCGCATAGGGTTCAACATTCCCATTGCTCGTCGATTTTCATCGAATGTAGCTAACTCACGCTCTCGCGCTTTCCGCTAATCAATTTATAATATGCTAGAAAAAGCCCCTGCGTATGCACTTGAACCCACGAAATTGGTCTTGATAGGCGCGCGGACTACCTATCAAGCCACCGGGGACGTCATTTGGTTTCGGATAACCCCAGCTGGAAACAAGGAATACCAGCTTCGTGCACACGCACTAGGTAACAGACACTCGATAAGCGGCACGCTCTCTGATATGTTCGCCATGCTCTACCGAACGATCTATCCTCGCTGATCTCACAATTTTGCATCCGGTCGACGAATAGTACGAATCGACAGCACACCCCGACAGTTGCTGCAAGTCTAGTTTAGTTTTCAGGCCTGAGATATCCATATCGACAATTATCGGAAAAAGTACTCTGCGACCCCTGGTCTCAAGTGTTTGTATTAGATACGCTACAACATTCCAATTCGCTTTGAAACATAGGCCTATATTAACGTATTGGGTCAGCAACGCTAGCGGATGAGTAACATCCGCGTCGCTCGTCTCCGGGACCAATGTTATTCTAACGCAAAAGAGGAGGTTCGGCGGTAGTAACGTCGTCGGTTAAAGAGAACTCGAGCAGAAAAGAAACGGATGAAAACAAGTAGAGGATGACACAGGGGTAAAAAAAAAAGACAACGTTGATAAGCAGAATGCAGAAGAGGAAGAACGATGACTACAACAAATTACATAAAATATGTGTGGAGTGATGCCATCGGCGCGGAGAGGAAGGTAATATGACGCGAACGACGACAGAAGACAAGACGACAAGGCATCCATGGCATAAATTGAAAGCACGTCAGTGATCATGGTTGTGATAAGGTACGCATGCAGTGACCTGAAAGAACAACAACTACAACGAATAACATAAAATATGGGGGGAGTAATGACATCGGCGCGGAGAGGAAGGTAATAGAGTAAGTTTAGCAATGAGGGGATCTTTAGGGACGGTTTTGACTTGAACAATGGGCGGCGTGGTCTGCACTTTGGAATCGTCGTCCGTCCTTGAGAATATTCCTGGTTCGATGCAAACGCGGCGCAGCCGCGTTTGTGGCGAGGTTTGGCCCGTTTTGGCTGCGGTTCGGGGTCAGGGTTAGTGTTAGGGTGAGAGATTGGGTTGAGTCTCCGCCCGTACTTTGATCCCAACAGGGACCGGAACACCTGAACAGCCTACCAACCTCAAGATCTCCTCTCCCAAAGTGTTATGGGTCCTCAGGTAATGTGACGCAAACGACGACAGAAGGGAAGACGATAAGGTACCCATGGTGTAAACTGAAAGCACATCAGTGATCATGATTGTGGTAAGGTTCGCATGCAGTAACCTGATCGGACAAGCCAGATCATAATCAAAGAAAAAAATCGGCAAATAATATGTAATTTATGAGCGAAGCAAGCCCAAGAAAGACGGAAGACACTTAACTGTTGACGCGAAACAGTACGACTACCACTGCAACGAGCACAAGGACAAGCACAACCACACTACTATTGTTTCTACTCCGTAATGTGACTACAAAGTAACCCTGAAATGGGAGAGGGAAAAAACATGAGAATAACCAGAGCCGTAGCCGACTATGAAACGGCAATGTAAGGAAATGATGGAATGGAAATGACTACACAACAGCACCACTACCAGTACAACAAGCACAACTAACTACAACAAGCACAAATACACTATAGGTGCTATTAATGTGACGACAAAGGAACCCCGAATTGAAGAAGCCACCACGGCGATAACGGTATAGGTATAACCACCAGCACTACTGTAGCACAAAGTAGTACCAGGTACGTCGCAATGGATCGAAATTGCAGGAATAGAGCCGTGTCAACAACTACGATCAAGGGTACTAAAGTCGGACCGTACAACGAACCCACGAAAGGACCACTAACACCGTAAAAATCACGACGACGACGACCACAACCAGCATAATAACCACACTGTTGGGGCTACTGATGCAGAGAAGAAAGTCGAACAGACGGTGAAGGAGAAGGCTTTGTGATGCCGAGGCGTGATCGAATCGTGAAGCTAACTAGGGCGTCCTCCTGAAGCAAGAAATAGGAGGAAGGGGGCATGGATGAGGAGTACAGCAACATATAACAGAGTAGAGGTCAATGTCGGAGTAATGGCGATGTTAATGGAAAAAACGGCACAGAGTGTTAACACAAACAACAGAAAAAGATGAAGCGGGCCAGAAAACAGAGTAAAGGCGAGGAAAAACAAGGGTGCCCAGAACAGAGTTGAGGAAACCTATGCAGAAATAATCGAAAACCCCTGGACCTTACGCTGCCGCTGGAGGATCCAGTAAGAGAAAGAAGTGTGTGGCCGAGGTCGTTAAAAGGCGTCTAAAACAACCAATAATGATCCAAACAATTTTAAAACCCATGAAAAATGCGAAGAAAAAAATGAGACGCGGTGACGCCACTCAAATGAAAGGCGATGCGTATGTGGAGAAGCTGGACTTGCAAATATGAACACCACAGAGTAGCGAATTTGAAAACAAATGCGCGTGATGTTGACGTTGGGAATATTTATCAAAAACCCAACCACCACGCGAAATGTAACGAAAACAATGAGACGCGCTGATGTCTTTCACACGAAAGGCGAGAAGAACGTGGTAGAACCTGGAAAATGCGCGTACTGTTGGCGTCGGGAATCATGATTGAAAAACCAACCACCACAGTAGTGTATTCGGGGGGAAAACGCGTGTAGGTGGTGACGGCGGAGAGACTATGATGATACAGAAACGGCACACTTGTGAGACAATACGAAACAGGACTTACGGGACAGTGGGCTTTCTGGGTGACTTTTTGGTCTGGGCATCTTGCTTCGAAACGATCTCGTGGGTGCGGACGTCCTCGATGAGGGCGGTCCGGTGAAGGAAGAAGCAATCGTGACACGACACGTACGCCGAGGTGTTGTTGCCCCACGCGTCGACGAGGTCGACCTCCTCGGAGGTCTTGCCGCACTCACGGCATGGGGGCTTTGACGCAGAGTGCGCTGGGAGGGGGGCAAACGCAGACCCGTCTCCGTGCAGGTACCGGAGTCGACGTGTCCCCTTCTGCGTGAGTCCA
>JBBMHQ010142741.1:0-19115 GCA_037834295.1 Postelsia palmaeformis
CAAAAGATCGCTCGTAGCAGGTGCCCCCACTACAATTGTTGCTGTACGATTTTTCCAGCAGATCATTCCCTGCTCCTCCGCCCCTTTAGTAGGGAGGAGCTTGGCCTGACAATACCACATGCAGCATGTCCTGAGGACACGGCCCGAACGTTGCTTTAAACAGGCACATTCTGCTTGCGAGTACTCGTGAAGTTGAGTTTCGTGACGTGCGTAGGTAGACCTCAAACAACGAAAACCGTTGTGACATGTACCACCACTACTATTGCTGTACAATATATGCAGTAGATCTTCTGCTGCCTATTTTTCTTCTGATCAGCAGATGGGTGGGTCTGGCAGCACCACCTGCGGCATGTCTCAGGGACACGGCTCGAACGTGTTTGTTGTCAGGCAGAGCCTTACTCCAAGTACTCGTGTAGTTTGGTTTTGTGGGGTACAACTAAAAAAAACACATATTTACATTAGACGATGAACAACCGCGCGCGCACGATTATACTTCATTTGTGTGTGTGCGTGCACAGAGCCCGTCGGGATTAGCGTTGGTGACGTGCGCGTGGTGCGCAGTAGACAGACGTGGCCTAAAAAAATAGTGAATCACACACGATGACATAGACACTTACACTCACACTTACAGAGCAACTATGAACGAGGCACCCTGCTCTCATATCGTTTCGATCCGACTTTGTTTCCTTGGAAAACGAGAACACTCTTCTGCAACCAGCAACAGCACCAGCATCAGAACCAGCAATAGGACACGCGATGCCAGGATGAGCATCGCTGTACGCCTAGTAAGCGGGCGGACATGACAACACCACCTGCAGCATGTCTTAGGGACATGGCCAGATCGCTGCTGTGGACAGGCGCAATCTGCCTGCAATCACACGTGGAGTTGGCTTTGGTTCGAATAAAGTCGTAAAACGAAAACGGTTTGATACTTTGCGACTCACAACCGCACCAACCAAACGGTTTCGCTTGTGTGTGCGTGCATAGAGCCTGCCAGGACTGACATGATTGCCGTGTGCGTTGAGCGCTGCTGCTGGTAAAAGGTGTGCCCAACGACCCGTACTTCCGTTACCCGTACTTTGCGTTGTGTTCGCTGACCACCCGCCCATGCTGCAACGCTGTGGGGCGATTCCATCTACCTCTCCACCCAGACCACACATTTTTTCTTCTTCAATGTCGCGTTTTTGATGTCTTTGCCGTGATCAAAAGACGAGGGTGTCATACTCGTAGACGCTTTGTTTTGTGCTAATTAACGAACCCACCGGCATTCCAATGCTTACTGTTGTGCCTATGGTACAACAGCCAACCGGTGCCTCGCCGGCGTGTCCGGTAGACGTATATACGCATACCACCGACGTTTCGATGCTTACTCATGCTTTAGTGTCTGTATGTCGACCTCCGGCTCTTGCTTCAACGCTCTCTAGCCAAACGCATACCCACTTATCCTCCCAACCCCCCCATACCTCCAGCACAGTCGATCTTTAACCTATTCACTTACCGACCTTCCCATGCACTCATTTTTTTGGTAGCATTTGCTCACCGCAATCTCATGGTGCAAAGCTTTGTGGCGAAAACCCGACCACCTATCCACCCAAACCACCCAAGCCCGCAGTTCGCCCAATTATTCGCCGACGTTCAGATTGGTCTTGCTGCACAAGTGGTGCGACCGCTTCTACGCCACGTTCCGATGCCTCCTGTTGTACGTGTGTCAGTCGTATTGCTCTTCATAAGCCCTTGCGCGATTCCTGGTTGTGATGGTTTCGACTCGACTACCCGTCTTCTGGGTTCTTGATTTTTCTGATGCGAGTCTTGCAGGAGCCGTCGCGAATGTGCACCCTGTTCTGCCGTCGTCAAGGCAGCTCCGGTCTTGGCGTGTGACCACCTTTTCGACATTGTTGACGGGAATACTTTCACTGCGATAGGGAGGTCTGCCGGCCTCCTGGCATCACGCACACTGCCCTATTGAAGTGCTATAATTGCGACTGCCTAGCTGTATATAACCTGTCGGGTCAGGGTGAGACGGAATTTACTTCTCCGAGTACTACTTCTATGAGCAGAGGGCGGACGTCGTCCACTCCGCTGTCCTGTTCGCAAAACAATACAGGTCGCGTGTAAGCACGTCGTTCACGTATCGGAACTCAAGTGCGAGTATTCGTTCGCTGAACAACGCATACAGGACGGTGGGGTCTCCTGTTAGCGCTCACGGTGATTTGCTAAACAGCGCAAACAGCAAGGCGGGGTTGCTCGCACGCGCAAGGTTATTCGCGAGAGTGGCTTCGGCCGCGAGCGCGGTTCCGGCCCTGAGCGCAATTCAGTTTCGTTCGCTAGCGTGAAGCCGACAACTTCACCGGCTGGAGCGGAAGCTTCGATCAAGGGCGCAGGGTCTCTCGTGAACACAGATGCAACCCCGACCGCTGGGGACCCTTGTGACCGGGGGGGGCAAGGGAAAACGGCTACGCGTAGTTGAGGTGCAGCGCGTTTCTGGCCGAATTCGTTTTGCCGAATAATCCTCTCTGTATCGGCGTTGGGTATGGTGTCAAAAGAATGCCACATCATCTATAGTTGGATTGACTTGCGTTGCGCTAAGGGCCGTGGGGCCCGGGGGGGTTAGAGTAGAGAAGCCCGCGTAAATTGAGTGCAGAGGTTTTTTAGGCCTGTAAAGGCGTCATGTGCTTTGATTATTTCTTTACCGTGTCACAGCACCTTTCGATCGGCCCGTGATATTTCGTCCCTTATGTTAGTCTGCTTTATGTAATATATTTTGAGTGTTTATGTAAAAGCAGTGGCGACCGTCGGGTTCCTGTTCGACGAGTCTACTCTCCGCGCTGCTGCATTCTATAAGATAAATGGTAACACCTACGAAAAAGCAGTGCTACAATTGCCCTGCTCTACAGTGAACTTTGTACGGATGTGTCCAAGGCACGTCGAAACCATCACAATCTGCGCGATTGGACTGTAATACTATGCTTTGGTTTTGTATTTGTATGGTAAGTACCAATAGGTCTCGCGAGGACTCACCCATTTCAGCCTCTCGTACCCTTGAGGCTCACGAGGACTCTGTCGTTTCAGTACTTTGGCGTATTCTTGGACTCGGCACGTCAAACTCACTGGTATTTGTGAGTCTCCGGCTGAGTGCCGATGACTGTGTAAAAGTGCTCTGCACTCTTTTTTCCGCAGGAAGTGGTTCTTGTGTCGCGGCTACTCGTATAAATTTTCATTCCCCCCTAAGATGCATTGGTGATCTGCAGTACAGTGTCACCGTATCGCTGCTGCTTTCTTTCGCCCCTACCCGAATTGCTCAGGTTACTATTGTTTCTGGCCGACGTGTTTACGACGATATCGTTCCTGCTTTTAGTCCGCTTTTCTAAGCCCGACCAATGCCTGAAAATTCCAGGGCGTTTCGCGGGGCATGACCCGACCCGCGAGTCGTGTCACGTGGTGCTCAAAATGTAACGAGTGTGGGTGTGGTCGGGTTGGGTCGGTTTTTAGGAAATGTTCAAAATCTCACTGGTCGGGTCGGGTCAAGAGGCCTCTATATCTTGTGGATCGGGTCAGGTCGGTTCAAGAGTCTTAATAATATCACGGGTCGGGCCGGGTTGGGTCAAGAGGCGATGGAAAGCTCACGGGTCGGGTCAGGTCATGATATACATGCGAAAAATGGGTCACTCACGGGTCGGGCCAGCATGACCCGCGAGTTGTTTTATACTGGCCGGCGGGTCGAACTCGCGCATTCTGTTCGCGGATCTGTCACTTGAATCATTCCCGCCTCTTACCGAAAGGCTTTCTTCCTGGCAATACTCAATAAAACTCCTTTGGTGTCATATTCGAACATTAATACACCGATAAATTCGTGCACGCACGCCAGCATACATTCATACCCACTATAGCCAGGTCGTATAACGATGCGGTGCACTAAAGCGTGCAATGAATTGTTTTCGAAGTGTGGAGCCACGGGCCAGATCCGCGTGTCGAACCTCCGGGTCAAGATGTATGGTCTCACAGGTCAAGGTGACCCGACCCGCATGAAGTTTGTGGTTCCCGGGTAAAAAAAAGAGTGGCGTGCCGGGTCAGGTCCTGTCAGGAGCTTTGGGACTCTCTCGGGTCTGGTCGGGTCAGGTGAATTCCAGATACCATGGGTCGGGTCAGGTCAGCTGGCCGGACCTGACCCGACCCGACCCGTCGGGTTTGACGAGACCCGCGAAAAGCTCTGGAAGTTGACATACCTCCATCACACGAATTATCATGTGGTCACACCAAGGGAACAGCAAATCGACTCTTGCCCTGCTTGACAAGAACAGCTGTAGTATAAATAAGAAAAGCAACAAACCATCCGTCGAAGCAAATTTCACGCACCGAAGGTCTGTCCAGTATACTCCCCAAGAGAAAAACGCTTCCTGCTTGTTACTGCTCTACCTAGACAATACCGTATCGTCACTTTGAGTCACTGTTTTTATAGTTTTGTTTCGTTTTACAACTCAATGGCGATGATATATTTCTCGGTCGTAGTAGTCACATACGTGTGTAGCTTTGACTTTGTACTTTCAAGAAGCAAGCCATTAGCCGCTGACGGGACGTGATGAGGCCCCAAGATTTCCCTACCGACCGGTCGGTTAAGGCATACGTATAGTCAGATACTCCCACGACTGGCCACTCCATTGCAATTACCGCTGCCGACGACTAATATTGCGAGACAAATATTATTCGAGGCTTCCAGTCTCAATGACCTGTTTTTGTAGCTCGAGCCACTCGCATGCGTCGCCTACTCTGTGCAAATTTTCTCTTTCCTTGTAACCATCAATAGGTTTGGTCATCCGCGTCGTTTAATCCCGTCAATACGGTTATAAGCCCTGCCGAGTGTGAGATTCTACCGCCGTAGCACCAGCGCCTGCCGTGAGAGACGCTTCTATGTTTTTGACGATCCTGCTTGTAACACCTGTTCCGGTGCATAATCACCTCCGCGATGGTGCGAGCGGCTCTAGCGTACCATTCATTGCTTTGCAGCAGCGCAATGTTGGACAGGCTGGATGATTTCCGGGTTTCTCGTTTCTCATCATGATTGCCTTTCGAAAATTATTGTCCCACCAGTATGGATGGCAAAGCACATTTGAATTCGCGCATATACATTGACACGTTTCTTGCGGCCCATTCGACTCAATCTGCGGTAAATGGATGGAAATATGAGAATCAACGCCCAACGGCCTCGGAATGGCCAAAAAAGTAACACCGACGCGGTATTATGCACTGCAGACCCCCTGGGAGGGGCTTGTGCCAGTCACGAGTGACCGATGCTCGAGGGTCAACCTTTTTCTTCTTCGAGCTTTGCTCGATCACTCTCGCGGTGCTGTACTATTACGGAGGACCATATTAAATACCAGGTAGGACCTACTGTATACACAAAAAACTATATAAATCTATTTTTTATGTGCTATATTTGGTCTTGCTTATTACGGTCCCCCAAAAAAGTAGTGTTCAAAGTCTGCAGCCTTTCTGTCTATAACTGCAACTAAGCGTATGCGCGAAGGACATCCGAAGTGTGCTTAGAGTAGTCGAAGACACTGATCTGCCGTTTGTTTGAAACGGTGCGACATATGTATGACTTCATCTACCAACTCACATAATGTATTAGTTGCGCATCTCGAAGCTTTTCGGAGGGGCATCTGTGGAGCTTTCTCGGAATACTCCTGTGAGCTCTGAATGCCCACTCGCATGGGCGGTAGAAATACCGAGGGGATTCTAAATCGGAAATTCGAAATCTATATGTCTGTCTCCCGTTTCATAGGCTTACCCAGGTTATTATAAAGGTGAAATTAGAAACATGTCTGCTTCGCTCCCATTACAAGAACACCACAATCCTCACAAATTCTGGTCCCGAACCGTTCTAGACGCGAAGGTGTATCAGCCGCGAATTGAGAGCCGAAACATATACAAGCAGTCTGGGCCAACGCTCGGGTTCAGCAGTGCCATTAGCCTTGTGCTACATGACCTAGCCCCATCCTGAGCAATCACTTGTGGACAACCCCTTTTGCCAGAGTCGATTCGAGCGGCAAACTATTTCGGTAATTGGCTACAGCTTATATTTCACGTTACAGAAACATAGCTCAGGCAGCCCTATTGGCTACCGGCGTCAATGAGGTCGTTGCCTGCCGCTCGCAAACGGTCGTGGAAACTTGCTTCTGGCTGCAAAGGTCTCGATCCCCGTGGGCTTGCGATATTTCATGCGTTGTTTTTTCGCCAGGGTTGCTTTGCTTTGCAGTACGTCGAAGTACTCACCAAACAGACACCAACAGCAGCTGCAGCAACGAAGACTCATGCCACTCCGAGCGCTCTTGGGGTCGTGCAAGGTCCCAGTGCTCTAGCTGCTCGAACGGAAAGACCCGTAAGGATTAAAGCCCGCGCACGAAATGGTTATGACGCACAGGCAAAAGATTCCCCTCGGGAGCACGCCACACGCAGCAAGGGTCAGAAGTGGCTGCTGCAGTGAGAAGGGGTGCCCAACGACCCGTATATTCGTCTCCAGTATCACTAGTCAACAACTATTATGAGGGGTATACAGCGGTGTTGCGCTGCTTAGGTTGTCCGTCAGCCATAGTTGTCGAGCCTCACCTATTCCCCCCCCCTTTGTTGTTGCCACACTCCCTGCAGCCAGGCCGTGAGCCGTTCTGCGCGAGTGGAACTATTATTTCGTGATTTTCAGGCGCAACCTGCAGTACTATGGTTGCAGTCTAGTCGGCAATTCTATGTGAACAAGCATTATTTACCTTTCTCGCTCGCCCTGTTTCGACCATTTCAGCGGGCGGGTCTGAAGAATGCTGCTGCTGCAAAAACGTGTGACAAACGCCCCGTGAACCCGTCATGATTCGTATGGCTGTAATATTTGTTGAACAATATTGCGAGAGATGTACAGCAGTTCTGTGTTGAATTCTCTCGTACATCAACCGTAGCTGTCTAGCTCCCGTAAACTCACCTCCCTAGCTGGAACACTCCCTGCAACGAGGCCACATAACGTTATGAATGAGTAGAACTAGTACTTCGCGATTATCAGGCGCAATCTCAATATTTGCGGTACGGCTGTAGTAGTCAGTCGGCCGTGCTGCGTTATTTCCAATTCAAATCTCGGGCTTTGTCTCTTCTCTTTCGTCCTTTACCGACCCCTGCTCCGCGTGCGTCAAAAGAAGGCTGCTTCCGCGAAAAGGTGCACGAGACGCGCCATGTAACCACTACCGGTATGGCTATAATCATAGTCAACAGATCATCCGAGGAGTAACCAGCCGTGTTGCGCTGTTACTCTTGTCCGTCGACCAGACTTGTCAAGCACGCGTCGATCACCCTTACTTAGTGACTAACTCTGTGCAACCAGACCGTGTGTCGTTGTGTTTGCGTTGAACTAGTAATGTGTGGCTATCTCGCTCAACTTCAATACCTGATGTGCCCTAGAAGTCTAGTCTACCATGCGGCGTTGATTCGTATGCAACTCTCGTGTGTTATCTCTCGTCTGTAGTAGCATCTCCGATGCGGTGTGACAACGGTTTGCACTCTCATGTGTAAATTGTATTTCGTCTTCTCTCTAGCATATCCCACCACCATTTGTCCAGAACCGCTATAGGAAACAAGGTTACACCAGGCATGTATAAAGTTTAGGGAAGAGGATTGCTGCCGACGCAACGTGTGTCATACCAGACATATTCCCTACCGTAACGCCACATTTCTGGTGTCTCGCTTTTCGCCATGATCAGCGCATGAGAGTATCATACCTGGTAGCTATTTTCCTTTGAACTATTCGGCCCACAAACCCACCGACGTTCCGATGCTTACTGCTGTACTAGGGATACGGCCGCTGCTACCCCATAAGGGTCAGTACTGATATATAGCCACACCATCGACGTGTCAATGCTTACTCATGCTTTAAGTTGTGTGCGCGGACCACCCACTCATGCTTCAACGCTCGGTGAAAAAACGTCAGCCCAGCTATCCCACCCAACAACCCACATTATCTTCTTCAATATCACACTAGGGTTTTTTTGCTGACCGCCATGATAAGCGGATGAGGGTGTCATAGCTGATCCTTTGAACGAATCCGCCCTCCAACCACCGATGGTTTGATGCGTACTGCCGCGCAAATTGTGCGGCCGCTGCTTTGCCGGTGGGGCCGGTGTAGGTAGATATTCAAACAAAAAAACAACGCCGACGTCCCCATGCATATTCATACTTTGAAATGTTTTGTGCTGTACCATAGATAGAACCACTTCTACGTAACGTTTCGACGTTTCCTGCTGTACCAGTGATGATTAGAAACGTCTCCATCTACAAGCCTTCACGGCACGTGTCCTGACTTTGTGTCTTTGCCATTGTGTGCCTTGCAGGAGTTGTTGAAAAACTAGTTTACTGATCCATCCCCTGGGCGTGGTTGACGTGATGGACGGGAGTACGTCCGCCGGGAGGGGGAACTTGCCGGTCTCCTACCATCACGAACCCAGCACCTTCTTTTAGTGCTACCACTGCGAGCACTCAGCTGTCTCTAACCCGCCGGGTATGGGTGAGACAAAGGCTTGCTTCCGTGAAAGTTGCTTTGCAATTATGAGCAGAGGACGGACGTCGTCCACTCCGCCGGGTTGTTCGTGCAACAGAACAGATCGCGCGTGCGCAAGTATTCCGCGTACCGGAGCGCAAGTTCGAGCGGTGGCTCGTCGAACAGGGTTCACAGGACGTGGAAATGGTTCGCCAATCAGCGAGAACAGCACGGTGTGGTCTCCCGCAAACGCAGCTTCATCCGCGATCTCAGTTTTGGTCGTAACCGCGGTTTGGGCCACGAGTGCGATTTCGGTTTCGACGGCGAGCGTAAATCCTACAACTTCACCGGCTAGCACGAAATCCTGTGGTCCGGTCCAGGACGCAGGCTCCCCCGTAAACGCGGCTGCAACCCCGGTCGCTAAGGGCCCAGGTGTCCAGAAGTGCAAGAGTAAACCGCCCCTCATAGCTTAGATGGAGCGCGGTTCCATGCGATCGGCTTCGTTTTCCCTCTCGTGCTCTCTGTGCCGGCATTGAGGTTGATGTACCAAGGGTGCCACAGCATATTTCGTTGCGTTGTGCTTTGTCGTGTTGTGTCGTCTTGCGTTACCTTGCCTTGCGTTTGCAGCCCTGGTCCCAGGAGGGGGTAAGATCAAACGGCCCCACGTAGATAGGGTGCAGCGCATTTGTACGCTTGTGATGTTATTCATGTGCTTCGACTTTCTTATTACGTGTCACGGCATCTTTCTGTCGCCTGGCGATGTTCTTTCTCTGGCTCTAGCTGCTGTATGTAATAGATTTTGAGTGTTTATACAGAGGTAGTGGCGACCGTCTTTCGTCCACTCGCGACCACCGTACCCTCGCTCGACGAATTTACTCTCCGCGCTTCTCCATCATGACCGGCTTCAATCAGTACAACACCACAGAAATTCGAAACTACTGAATGGTGACACCTAGGAAACAGCAGGGGAACGATGGCCCCGCTCCGCAGTAGATATGTGGTAGAAGTCTTATAAACTGCGACGGGGGGAGGGGGGGGGATAGTGCCCTGGATGTATGTGCCAGTATGGCCGACGCCCGGGGTCCGAGGTGGAATCAATCACTCCTCCTTGACGTGTTTCAACACGAGAATCCTTTCAACCTTTGTTATAAGTGCTATCTGTCTCGCCGCACTGCGTGAAACTCATCACGCCGCAGACCATTGGTCGCCATTGGCTACCGTGTTATATTTCAAGCTCCCTCCCTCCGACTCGTGACACATCTCACAAACAAGCGGTTTGCGCTCAAATCAAGGCAAGGCCTACCAACCGTATAAGGTGGCCTATGTAACAGTTGAACGGAGCGCCTATCTGGCGTACTCCTTCATATGGCTTAATATGGTTTCGTCTTGTAGTGCAGCAGATAAGTTCATTTGTTTTTGCTTCTCTCGACAGAGCACCTTTTATGTTCCAAAGCTTATTTTTGTATTTGGAAACATCTTGAGGTCGTCTGCCGGAGCTTGTGTTTGGTGGTTTGCGGGTGGAGCTGGTCCCGGGTTCTCCCCCCGGGCCTTCGCCCTTCGTCAGCAAACGCATATGTACGTTTCCGACTTTGTATAGCCTACAGTGAGCCTTTTTTTGCCATGGCTACTGCAGGATTAAGTCGTTGAAAGAGCTCGATGTCTCGCCGGATACTTTGAATGAGCGTTGATTCAATTTCTGGGCTGACAAACCTAGTATACTCGTGCATTAACTTGCGTCGTTCAAGAAATTCGCTTTCAAATGGACAAACCAGGTGTCTGAACCAAACGCGCCTGCTGCAACTCGACGTTGTTGCAAATGCCAAGTCCCCACACGCACATGCTGTTGTGCTTGGTAAAATCATGCCCACCCTGTTTAAACCGCACACAACGTGTATTTCGCATACAGTACGTATACGTAATACAATGATACTTGCTCCAGACACTATCGGTTTGATTGCCATCATGCAGTCAGCACATATGGCCGTTGTTACTATCAATGCATAGGTGCCCTCGGGCATTCGAAATAGCGACACCGTTGTCCTAAGATACGAAGGCGAAGGACGTTGTGTAGCACACCCTTTATAAATATAGTGTCATTTTAGTCAGTGATTGTTCTTTGTGTGTAGGAAACCAAGGGAAGTTAGCAGGAAGACAAAGCAAGAGATTCTGGAGGACATACTTCCTCGCGGCGTGTAGAACAGAACGATATTCATGCTGGCGCCGCGAGAAACAGGTTCTGTGTTCAAAGACCGTGTTGTCGGCGCACTCCGGAAGGGTCTACATAAAGTATTGTAGCATGGTGAAAGCTACACACCAAATATATCAACCATTTTTGTATGCCGGTCGACTGCCGAAACTCTTGGATCCTCTCGCGGGTTATCACAATTGAGAAACGACATCGGTAATGTTATGTTTTCAAGCTTTCAAGTAGGAGCCGGGCGACTGAGAGCTTCTGCCGGTTCCCCCTTTCTGCTACCGGTGCAATCATGTTCCGATACCAGTACGGATGGTGATACTTATTTCTTGATACTACCTGTTGTTGGCGCGGGTGCACGTGGGGCTTCGTCGTCAACGCTGTTGCAGTATTCCATTATATAACAGGTTTCTGCATGCGTTGCCGCCAAGTGTCTTTTTGTGCCCCCACCCTTATGTGAACTACATTTGATGGACTCTCATATGACGACCTATGGGTCATCCCACGGAGCGTCTCAAAGGACGTTCGTAAAACGAGGCTACCCGTGGGACAGACCATGGGCAAAGTCATATGGAGTCCCATGAGTAGGCCCATAGCCCGTGTACAATGGGTCAACCCATGAGCTATCCCATAGGACACATTGGACTACTTATGCAACGCCTGAAAGGAACTCTAATGACGTCTTCCATGGGTCAGCTCACGCGTGCCTTGATACGACGGTTGGAACAGCTCATGCGTCGGGGTAAAGCCCATCAGTCGTTCCAAGGGGCAATAGCCTTCACCGTGCTGTTATACCGAAACAACGTACCTATTGAGGTACGAAACACATTGTCACCGATGGGATGGTCCGCACATATTTTTTGGACTGTCCAAACCACGCGACGAACCCGCGCTTGGGTGGATCCTTGGCCTGAAATAGGGTTAGGGTTTGGGTTAGGGTTAGTATTGCGAGTGACCTGACTCGACGCCTGGTCGTCATCTGTCAAATCTAGGCCTCCAAATGCGGGTCAAATCAGCAAATACGTGTATACCTTGTACTCTATCTAGTATGAGTTGTGTTTTATAGACCGAGAAATCGATGCTGAACTCATGGGGAGCATGACATCCCATTGGTCAACTCAGGCTTATCCTATGGGTCGTGAACAACACCATGGGATGCCCCAGAACCCGTCTTGTTAAATAACCCATAGTCAGCTTATGAAAAGCGTGGCGGCCCACACACTAGCGCACAGGCTGTCCCCTCGACAAACCATGGGATGACGCAAGGATCGTACCATTGAACAATCCGTTGAACGAAGAGACGAAAAACCCATTGGGTCGGAGTGAGTCAACCATGGGTCAGTTCCATAGTACATGCTACGGTTCAGTTCAGTTGGAAGTCCAATGAGATCGTTAAGATCACCCATGGAAAGTCGCCTGGTAACTCTATTCCCATGGGGTATCCCCAAACCTATGGACCCACCTGTCGGTCGTACCATGGAACGTGCGGGAACTTAGGACAAACTGCCATCGGATATTAAAAATCCTAAATATCTGATAATTCCGTCGTTTGACTTGTAACTATTTTCTTTTTACAATTTACACATGCCCACCGGTATCACTATTCGGATACCGTATACTAAGCATGGTCTATGCGCCTTTCGCCGAGCAATGCACACATACGTTTGAGTACGGTAGGCAATATCTTGACCCCACAGCCACACACAGTTTTTTCGCCATTTGCCTACACAGAGAGTCCCCCATAGCAATACAGATATACATACTGGACCATCCTCACGGACACACGGCACTACGACAGTCAGAAGTATGATTGTGGCTGCATCCAGCTAGAGAGCAGAAGGTACACGACAGTGCAGAGCTCACCATGTTCAAGCGTCTGGTTCATTTAGGCTTCATGATGACTTCCATTATATGTTGCGCTACCCGTTCCATCGCCCACTTACTCCTGAATCAACAATCAATAATCATTGCGAGAGTGTGCCGCCAATCGCGGCGCGATGTTCTATGGAATATTATACCTGATACCCGTGTTCGGTGTTGTATATTGGAGATCACGGTGCAGGGGTTAATTTTGTGGGGGTGAGGGGGGTTTCCATATATACCTCCGTGATTTATAGCGTCCGTTTGGGCTTCACTGCAAATTCAATAGGAGCTCAAAAACATGCTAACTACAGTACCTGGTCCTTAAAATACCGGGCAGCATGTCGCCACTCCGCGACGTGTATCACGAGCACCGCACAGTGTCGTATTCAACGACCTTTTGTACGACACTAGTGCCGGACATAAGAAATCGCGATATCGGTGTCGTCGTTAACGCTACACTTACACGAGACGGCAGTCATTCACAAGCGAGTTTCAAGCTGGTTACTCTCGAACACTCCGTTTACTGCCGGTAGAACTCAAAACGGTGTCGTAGTTAACCCCAAACTTACACGAGACGGCAGTCATTCACAAACGGGTTTCAAGCCGGCTACTCTCGAACACTCCGCTTACTGCCGGTAGAACTCGAAACAGCAAATGACATGCAGTAGCATTGTTGAACAGTTCTTATGTCGACTGGTATAGTTTAAAGTTGTATAGGTGGGGAAATTGAGTGATTGGGGGCCCACCGTTCACAATCGCTTTAAAATGTACATGGTATAACCAAACTATAGCAGGGCTGCATATCACCAGAGATCCATTCGACGGGCACGTTAGTTCCGGACGTATTGAGGTCGAGCAAGATCAAACCCCACTTGACGAAAGCGGAATGACGTGTTTCCCCATGAAAACTGTTAATAGGCTCTTCTTCCCGATCGAAATTCATACCCTCGACCATACGATATGCAGCGCGCTTCGCCAAATATTTTTTGAGTGTTGTGAACGATCACGCTACACAGACAGAAACGCGGCACAGCTACAGTATGCCTCCTTGTAATTCAGCGACATCCGCTAGGCACTTGGTTTGACTATCAGACACCAGCTGGGTGGAAACTTGCTTGTCACTCGTTGGATCCCTCAGCCCCTCGCCCATGCCGAGCTTGACCCCTTGTAGATCGTTACGTTATTTGCGGAAGATGAGCAATGTCGAAATATACCTACCCTCCGGCACCCGTTTCAGTCTCCCCCCAACACAGAATACTGCACCCAGTCTACTCAAGTATGTTACTGCTGCAAAAATGGTTGACGGGAGCTATTCGAGGGCCACCACGTCGAGTACCCCGACGACAGGTGACGAACTATTCCTGCGGCTTTCGCTTTTCCTTCCCCCCAGGAACAACAGCAGGCACTTTGTCACTTCAAGAGGTTTAGTTTTACTAGAACCGCCGGTGGGAGCCAATTACGGAGGATATCATCAAGTGCCACCAGCGTTTCTGGCGTGAGCATCTCTCGCCAGGTCGGGTTTTGCGTTTCTTCTAGATCCTTCACTTGGACGACTCCAGGGTGCTCATTCTTCCCCTTTGTGTCAAAGTCGAAGTCTTCGCGTAACGCTGCATCCGCCATTCCTTCGACGACAGAAACTGGCAAATGCAGGCCTGCGGACGCTACCCATTCAGAGTGCCAGATTAAGGGTTTTTCCAAGCCATCGTCGTACCAAAAGAGAGTACTCAATGGCCCCATGATCTCAGTGAAAAGGAGATACCGGAGGGTGAGCCATTGGCAAAGGACAGGAACTACGGCCAACACAAACTCATCGAGTGTCTCTGAACCGGAACCTACTGCGCCACCCTTAGCGACTGCGGAGTGCAGTTTCTGGTGAAAGTACGTGCTGACTGCTCCTGCCCGAGGGTCTCTCATAACAACAAACTGACGACGTTGATCTGCCAAGAGGAACGAACAAGCAGTTTCGGGGCGCCGTCAAGCTAAGCTACACCCCTTGACGGAATAGTCAGAGTTTTCACATGCTATCTTGAAACCAATTTTCACAAGAGCATGCTACCAGGATATGTTGTACGTGTAGTTGACGAACCCGCAACTGTCGTGAACGGATGCTCTTAGCTGAAGATAAGCGGCCGAGACACTACCACCAGGAAGGTGTAACAAGTCGGCAGACGTGGCGTCAATGTCATCTACCTCATATCGCTGGGTTATGGAATTAGATCCGAGCATGGTATATACATGAAGAGGAATAATTGGTGTTCGGATTAATCAGGAGCTTTGATTTGTATGATATGACCCTTGGCTCGAACTCACTGCCATTGTTTGCGCATTGTTTCTTCGACTGATCTAGCACCTACTGCACCGTGGGCCAGGTATTGAAGCGCACCTAAAATTTCGCACTCCGGCTGCTCCATGCATAGCGCAACATCGGCGTAATTTTCCGCAGGCTTGCCATCCACAGAAATACAGTCAACTGCGGCTTTGACGATCCCTTGAGGGTGCTGCCATTTGCAGTCCATCGCCACCGGCAAATTATGCTTGCGGTAGTCTGTCACACTTATTTCAACGCTGTTGGTGAACAACATGTCGACGCAGCCGAGACGGTTGGTGGGAAGAGTGAAAAGTGCTGATACATATTCGTATGGCGGTGTTCAGAGCCATCATATTTGGTGTGCTATATCAACGCATGCATCCATAAACACAGTTTTATTTTTTCTCCAAAAATGCGAGCATATGCCTCGACCCAGTACTAAGTATGGCCCTTTCACGCTCGCAAATCCTTCTCGGCTTTTTTTAAACGTCTAACACGAAGTGCAGTCCTAGCGTGAATTAAGCGTATTTCGGCACATATATTGAAATGAAGTTTAAGCGTTGCCTTGCATCCAACACATGAAACAATGCACGTCTCCGGAACGGAAAAAAGACTCCTCACCTCACCAGATGAGTTTTTCACGATGTGTCAAATACCATACTTTGGTTCAAGGATTTGGAAGAGGCCGGCATGACAGCAACGCTGTGACATCTGGATATACTGACTCGTGCACCACGCTTGTGCCTAGTCAGGATAAATACACTCCTTTCAACCGTTCTAGAGGCGTGTCGAGGGTGCCTTCGCTGGCCTGCGCAATCAATCGTTCTGGGCCTAAACATTACTGCTGTGCACAGCAGCCTTCGAAAGTCCACCCAGAAGAGACTTGTACCAGATGCTGAGTGAGGTCGTAATCTAAAGATAGATCGTACGGGTGGCCATCTCTCCCCATGCTCCCACCTGTCCACACCGTCACACGAGCACTTCGCGTCGTCACTCCCGAGCCGCGGGTCGAATACGAGAGATATTTCCTCTGGTGTATGGAACAGGCCACGAAGATGCCCAGTCTTTACAAGGCAGGAACCTTCGCCGAACCAGAGCTTCAAGTAGTTGCAGGAGTGGAGAAGAGCGCCATGGGCCCAGTGATACATGAATGTCGTTCCGCTTTTCGGTTCGCCTGTGCGAGGAAACGATATGCACGGTTGAAGGTTTACGGGGGCGAGCGGTACTTGGACAAGGAATCCACAGAAACCTCACGTAGGTGCCACGAGGGAAACTGCGACTGAGGTGGCATAAGTGGAAACGAGAGAGGGGGGCAGGATCTCACTCACGTACAATGACGCTTACCACAGTGCCTACTGCGTTGTCGGAAGGCATCAACATATAACCAATATCATGAACAAGAGGGTGTTTGTTATTTCCTTATTTCAGTTGGGTGAGGAAAGCCATATCGAAACCACCCACCCTCAAAACTCGAGTGATTTCTAAACCTTATTTGAAAACTCAAAAGCAGGAACCAACATATTCGGTTTGAGAATACAACTGTTGGACTATGGTTTGTGTTCAAACGAAACAACAATATGAAGAAGAACGGCAAAATTCTTAGCTTCGTGAACGTAGTCCCCAAGACACATTGAACAATAAGGCCAAGAAACATCAATCCTATATTCGCCGCCTTCCGTTTAAAGACTGCTGTTTCACCGCCGTCCTCAACTCACACCCGAAGCCAAAGTTGACACTCTCGATAGTTTCGCGGTATCCACCAGCCGCGCGTGAACGCTTCTCAAACCTGTCCTCTGTACACACCCATGTTCCCACCAAAACGCATGGAAGGCACTCGGGCGGGGCTGGACTCGACGGTAGCCCATTGTATCGCCTTAACTTTGCTCAGGCTTGGTCACCCCCCTATTGCTGGCAGAGATGGCCTAACGAATCTTGGGTTACCCAGCTGTCTCGGGAAGCGTCAAAAAGACCCAGCGGTTGCCAAACTATCAGCAGTGAACATAACCAACATCATACGCGTCTGGTACAATCATCGAGGTGAAGTTGATGGCGACATTCAGTCGTATTTCGCTTTTCACTTTATATTCGGAGGTCTCGGCCACTCAACAGTTATCCTGTTTGCTGATTTGCCAGGGGAAAACCCAACCCGTGAAAAGAGGTTCAAAGGGTCATTTATGAAAATTATTACTCGTAGATGTCGTAAAAAAACAGTTAATCGTGGGTCGGGACAACTGTTCAGATAGGCAATATAACTGAATTAAGTAAAATCATGCTGGTACACGTTCATGTTGTCAAGCACCTGCAAACGCCGTCCCCTTGGAATCGTGATTTGAAGCTTTTCGAGTCGTTTGGTCACAGATTGCGCGTAAGCAACAAATGGGATTTGTATACACGATCCAAAGATTCAATTGAGGTACCCAGACAGCATAGAAATAGCCCTGACCTCGCTCCACCATGTGGATGCGTTGCACACGCTCTCCCGATGTCTCTGTCTCGAGCATAGTGAACAAATTTTCGCACTGAGGGCAATCTCCACTTGCTGCGGATACCCGGCGGAGATTCTGATCAGCCGCCACCCTCCCCCCTCTCCATCTCCCCACCGCCAGCCAGCAGACTAGTGTTCTCGCCAGTAGTAGTGGCGCCATGGCTCGTGACTGCAGAATGCCTTTGTTTCTTGCAACCCGGTTTCCTGTTTTAGCAGTGCAGGAGTAACCATGTCGGGTTAGAAAAGTCGTTTCCCAGTAGAGACTGTACGCCGTTTGTTTGTTTTTAGACGTGTCTACGTGATGCGTCCACACTCGACATTGGTAGACATGACTTTGGTTGCTATTGTGAGAGGGGACCGTACAATATTAAACGGTGACAGATATTCAACAATCTTGAGCTCACCGTTGACCTATCTTAAAGTACACTTGGCCTTAACTTGCGGGAAACAAGCAACACAAACCGGTACCAGTATCAGACCGCAGTAGACTCGAACGAAACTATTCAAGTATGGAGTGTGCATGTCCACAATAGAAAACGCATGGGTGTGTGTAGATCACGCAACAATGTCACAATAGGACTCAGACACCTCAAGTAAAGTTGAGAGTCACCCTGGTAGGGAGACCCCTGGATCGTCGATATCCACTCTTCCGCCGGGTAGTCTGACCTGTTTAATTAATCCGAATGCGAGGTCGGGCGCAAAGCAGATCTCAGTCAAGTACCTGTAAGCCTCGAAAAACAATCCTTGGCTACCAGCAGTGTCTGTTGCGACTCAACAAGGATCCCGTACACCTAGGGGACGTTATATGGGGATGCCAGTCCGATAGTAGCGTTCAAGCCCCATGCTTCCTGGTCCCCCGTGCCCGTTATCGGCATTGGGCGTGTGTTACAGCGGGGGTCGCTCCTTTTCTTCCGTTCGCCTCTCGTGCAAGGACCTCTACACCTCTTCCAGACACCCGTAGCAAAAAAAGGCAAATAAAGCAATCTCAAGACCTAGGGGTGAAAAGCTTTTTTCCACGATATTACAACAGTAATGAGACCCCAACTACACTGGGTAGTTTCTCAGTACAAGAGCCCCGTCAGACCAAAAAACATTTGATCGGAACGCAGCGTGCTTTTCATTGTTGCTACCCCTATCGTCACGCGAATGTTTTCCAAGTCTATGACAGGCAGTGCCCTAGACCAGTCGCAAACAAGCACCAACATGTCACCATACATGGCCCTCATCCATCAACCATGCCAGCTACCAGGTACCACGGTATTGTCCCTACTCAAGTCCTCCCCCCCCCCACCCCCCTTGAGCGGTTGAAGTCACTAGTATCAGATCTAACAACTGATACTTTTGTTGGTTTCCCGTTAGCTGGGGGTAACGGTGTCGTCAAAGGTGTATACCGACACACCACACTGTGCACCCCCACATTTTCGGAATGGCCGCCGTTTCATAGCCGCGCGGCGACCAGGCCTCCCCCTTGTTCACAGTGGTGATGGATCCGAAACGTCAGGGCTGTTCGTGGGCGCTCGTGACGATTTCGCTGGCATAAATATGTCCACTGCACGACAGACGAACATAATTAATATCGGTCAACCCGGCAAGAGCATGCCTTGTAGCCGCCAGACCCACGGTAATGTGCGGTAGAACCCATAGCTCCGACATTCGACTTGAATTGTATCGACCATGAAGCCCTAACCACTTGACGCTGCCAGCAGTAGCTGGTAGCTAATTCGCACGACCTCGAACGCACAGAGATGTTCGTTCCTCG
>JBBMHQ010142852.1:0-19111 GCA_037834295.1 Postelsia palmaeformis
CTACTTAGTGACCCCGGATCTGAGTTACGACTGAAGAGGGAGAGAGAGAAGAAGGGCGAAGATAATTAATGGGATAAGAAAAAAAAAAGAAAAAAAAGTGTACTTACTACGGTACGCACTTAAACCTAGATATTTCCCTACTTTTACTAACAATATTTGGTTATACTGTATTTACTACGGTACACACTTAAGCCTAGATATTTCCCTACTTTTACTAACAATATTTGGTTCTACTGTATTTACTATGGCCCCCTGGAAAAGTGGTGGTCCCTTTATAGTGCCCGTGGTGGCGGTATGTGCCAGGCCAAACACCAACACCCCGGCAATACAGCGGGCACCGGCAATATTCCGCACACCACCTGCCACACTACCTGCCACACGGACTAACCTCACCAGTGCCACACGGATTAACCTCACCAGTGCCACACGGGTTAACTATATGTATCGAGTGCAAGCATCGGTAAAGCGGCATTTTTACAGAGGGACCCCTCGTACTGCTGTGCTGTAGAGTTACTCGATCCCTGTTTAGCCTCTGGTGGCCGGCAATATTATAACCGTTTGAACGTCACATGAGCATCACACGGGGCTTTTACTCCCGTCCAGCGTGGGATAAAATAACGCGTAACTATTTTAGGGCTGGTAACCCTTTAGGACTATTGTTACTTGTACCAGTCCTAAAAGTGATAGTGTCGACCCAAAATCTTACCCCAAGCGTTACATGAAATGATTTCGTTCGCGTAAACCGATTAGCGTTCGTGTATACAAGATTAATAATACTATTAACACTACAATATTAATAATACTATTGATAAATCAACAACATCAGTCTCATCGATTCTATGAGGCACATTTCGATGACCGAAATATGTCCAAAAGTACCTTGGATTTCCATGGCCGAAATAGGTACAAAAGTACCTTGCACCTGGTGTTTCCTATCGAGCTGATGAAAAATTTAAGGCATGTTCCGACGATCGAGACATGTATATACAAAAGTGTGATCGGAAATTAAAGACACGTTTCAATAACCGCAATATGTAGAAAGGCACCTCATATCTCCGATCAGTCTCATTGAAAATATAAGATGCGGTTCAATGGCCGAATTATGTTCAAAAATACCTTGTATTTCCGATCAAACTGATCGAAGATATAAGATGTGTTCCGATCACCGAAATATGCACAAAAGCACCTTATATTTCAGATCGGTCTGATCGAAAATTTGAAATAATTTCCCATCGCCGAAATGTGTACTAGAGTACCATATATTCCCGACCATTCTGACCATATAAGGTACGTTTCGATGACCGAACTATGTACAAAAGTAGCTGATGTTTCCGATCATAACTCTGATCGAAAAAAAAAGTACATTTCTATGACCGAATTATATACAAAATAACCTTATATTCCCGATCAGACCGATATCATACTACGCACAGTACGTACAAGGTTCCCCTCTGGAGTGTAGGTGACTTGGAATCTCGGGAGTGTCGCAACTCTTTGAAAAGGGGGGGCATCATCAGGCGTTCCCATGTATCCTGGCGTTCCTTCGTACTGACTGTAGTGTGTCATCTTTTTTTTCTTCTTTTTTTCATGTCTTTCGGCCATGACGGGCATATAGTTGACTTGAAATCTCGGGAATGTCGCAACTCTTTGAAGAGGGGCAGCAACATCAGGCGATCCCATGTATCCTGGCGTTCCTTTGTACTGACTGTAGTGTTATGACGGGATAGGTTCTCGACCATGTGTGGTTGACAACAAAAAATTGGACGTGAAAATGAACTGGTGCTGTAGTAACGAGTTTCGCATCTTCTCCTGGTGGTAAGCACTGCACACACACAAATACACACAAAGACGGAAGCATCGAGGCTGTCACAAAGGCCACAGCGTGACGCGTAGGCGCTGTTGTACCACTGCTGTTGGATTGCTGCTGCTGCTGCTGCTGCTGCTGCTGTACTGCTGATGCTGCTGATGCACCGCTGCTGTCGTGTATCCCGTGGCTACGCGTTGCTTTGTAATCCCGAGGAAATGTGGTTGAATACCGTCCTGCCCCCCCGCGATTTCACCGCTTTCGTCGATGCCACTGCTATCGGTTCGTTTCGATTTTCTAGCAAGACAGGAATGATGGCATACGCACGCACGCACGCACGCACGCACACGCAGAAGAACGGACCGTCGCCGTCACAAAGGGAAGAGCTTCACAATGTGGGGCTACCGTCGTATCGTGGCTGCCGCAATGCAAAGCACGAGAGCCTGAAGGACAGTGTGACACAGCAGCAGAGGCGAAAATATAGAAAGCAACAAATTGCGGGGTCTGCATTGTCCTGGCAGGCTCTGGCTCGTCGGAAACAGATCCCGTACGTGCAGTACTAGTTACTCGCCGGTTTTCGCGACTTCGAACCGATAGAGCACGCGCCATGGACCTCGGCCGGGGCCCGAGCTTGTGCCGTGTGTGCACGCGGGCCTCCTGCGTGCCTCACGACCGAGCGCACGAGAATTGACCACCGGCCGGAGGAGAAAAGTAAAAATACTCCGGAGAAAAAGTCAATTTCAAATCTACACATCTTTCGACCGGTAGGTGCCCATTCGAGGATGAAATGCACTGTTACGTGAGACCATAGTAAATGGGACCAAATATGGGTTTTTAAAAAGAGTAAATGAAGAGGCTTTCGTGTGTACCTCAGGTCCTACTCAGAGTATTTACTATGCCCCCCCCGTAACATTGTTCGTTTTTTTTTCGATGTTTCTTCGCCGTTTATGCAAACTGCGCTTCTCTGACGGCAAATGACGAATAATTATGCCATCTACCTGCCCGTACATACGTACCAGCATCGAGATAACAATTATTGCTCGACTTTTCATGCGCCAATCAATGCTAATGTTTTACTATTCAAGGATCTAATTTGCATACAAACAGTAGTGTATAGTACCCTGGTATTAAATATTTCTCTAATCTGAGTATCGCAAACTGCATCTGCTTATCTGCGTTACATCCACCATAAATTAAATTGTACCAGGTATGTATATATCATGAATCGAATAAGTCAAACTACCTAAACGAAGCACAAAACCTAATACAGGTATATTCCTAGTCTGACAATTCGATCTTCATAACTTCCATCAATTGATCATTGCAACTCATGATTCTTCAATCGTTCAAGATCGTACAACCTCTGAACACGTCTCCAGACAGAACAAAAAAAAACACACACAGGGAAACAAAAACAAGGAAACCAAGGTACGAAACATCGAAAAAATTCCAGCCCAAATACGTAACATCTGTGCAACCAAAACAACAACATAATGTAATGACCCAGCAGTATCATACAACCAAAACCAAACACATTATACAATAACGAAAATATATAAGTTATACTCAACCGAAAAACGCATAATGAAATAATGTACTGCCGAAAAAACACACAAAGTGAAACAACATTTCGTATCACACTGGGTGATGATATTGCACACCCCTTCAGGACGAATTTCATACTCGATTTCCTCCTAAACATGCCTTAAGGTGCCTGAAGAGGCATATGGACACAATCACGAAAATGGCGGCTTCGGAAATATTTTGTGGAAAAGGTTGCATGTTATAGTAGTCGCATCCCTCGTCGTATTCAGATTCAGAGCGCCTTCCCCGTTGTCGAGAAACCCGCTTTCAAAATCGTCCGAGGGAGTGTCTTTTTTTACCACCCGAGGGTGATGCGGGGGACCATTCGTAGTAAATAGGACCAAATATTGTTATTACGGGGCATATACTGTAGTAAATAGGACCTACGGTACACACAAAAACCTATATATTTACCTACTTTTACTCACAATATTTGTTTATATACTGTATTCACTATGGCCCTCCATAAGGGTAAAAATAGGGAAATAAAAAGGTTTTTGTGCCTCCCGTAGGTTCTATTTAAATACAGTATGTGCCCCGTGATAGTCTGAAACGGTATACGATGAAAGTAATGAAGCAACCGAACAACCAAAACGCCACATTACGAGAGGATGGTGTGGGGGTGAAAAGGCGAGTCAACACCACCACAGCGGTCGACCGAACTTTACGGAGATTTTCCCGGTGAAAATATCATACAGGGCGTTCGTTCCAAAGCTGCAGCAACTAACAGTATCCAACCCCTATAGTAGTGCTCCTCCCAGACACCTGCCGGGTATGTACAACGTGAACCCCCCGCCCCCGCCCCTCTCCTCCGCCCCCTGCTAAGTCGTTGAAAACCCGACGTGCTCCGTCCCGCCATCGTAGGGTCTATGGCGATACGACAACTGTAACCCATGCCATGACAATGAGTTACACCCACCCGCCCTCCTCCCGCCCTCCGCCCTTCCAAATTTGGAATATCATTTTTGCGTAATTGTGCTGGTAAATAGCTTGCTGTTCCACGCAAATTAATCTTGCCCCGTCATCCCGTACCAATATCGTGTATACCAGGTATATCACGTTCCGTTTTAGAAGTCATATCGCTGTAGCTAGGTTCTACAGGAGATACTCAGTTATACAGACTGGGAATTCGGTTTCGTTCCAACGCTCTCTGGGGGAGGGGTCAAGACACGCTCTACGCCCTACAGCGGCAGAGCAGGGCACCTATGCGTATATCATTCTGGACGGAAACGTGTGCCGGTTGACCGCTATTGATATAGTGCCTGTAATATCGCTTGACAGGCGTTCTTGATGCGACCTCACCTGGTGCATACCGCATGGCAGGAGACTAGCCGCCAAACCTCCCCCTCGGTTAGCACTCGCCAAATGTCTGCGCAACGCGAGGATGGGGGATCGTCCGAGGAACAAACACCCATGATAAAAACACAAACATTCAAACAAAAGAAGGATGGATGAGGAACGTAGGGAGATGAGAGCGGAGCTCCAGCTCGGAATGTCAATAAGAAACAGGATCTAGTCCGTGGATAACATTTCAGCTAAAGCTCAGAGGTGGAAAATAATTCAGCTCTAGCTCGAAGGTGTATAAAGACCCAGCTCTACATTAAAGGCAGATAATAAGTCAGCTCTATTATAGCTTGAAGGGTGAACGGAGGACGGGAGAGGTAAGAAAGTCGCGAAGGTGGGAATTAGCCAGGGTAGATGAGAACCTAGCTCTGGCTCGAAGGTGGACAAAAACCCAGCTCTAGCTCGAGGGTGGGCAATAAACCAGCACTAAGGTCGAATTTGGATAAAAGCCCAGCTCTACGCCCCCCCGCTGCTTGGCTCCCTCGTTCTCCCCCTAACCTCTCTCCCTCCGTCCCCCTTACCCTCCGTCCCTCCCCCCTCTGCCCCCCTCCGTCCGTCCCTCCTTCCCTCGCTCCCTCCCTCCGTTGCTCCCCACCTCTCTCCCTCCCTCCCACTCCCCCCTCTCCCGCCTTTTCCTTCCATCCCACATGTATTGAGCAATCGACGGCTGAAGCTGCTTCATTCGCACCGCAACCTCACCTAGCGTGACATTGGCATTGCCGTCTGGATCTCTCGCGTGGAGGAGGGCCGAGGCGACCACAGTGGACACCAGTATCCCCTTTGTCACCGGAGAGCTGCCTGCATACCACCATTTCGATTGTAAACGTACACGGCGATACACACACGTTGAACTCCGTTGGGCCTTAAGGACTGCACTCCCGTTATGAGGGGCAAGACATTTGGGGAATCAGAGAGGAAGACTAGGGTTTCCGCAGACCTGGCAGGCTTTATTGCAGCACCAAAAGGGTTAGTACGACCCCCGTGCACGCACCGGACAGATAACGATCTGCTGACTACCACTTTGGACCGTTTAACCCTTTTGGAACTCCATTCCCGCTTTAGGGACAGACCAGTCAAAGTCCAAGTACTTTATCCCCAATTGTCCCCAGGAAGGGACTGCGGTTTTAAGGGGGTTAAACTTGATGATAACATGAAAGCGTCCCTTGTACTTAGGGGAAAAGTGGTACCCTACGCATTAACCCCATCACCCGATTACGGGAGGACCATAGTGAATACGACCCAAGATGCACACGAAAACCTACATATTCACATTTTTGTACTAACAATATTTGGTCCTATTAACTATGGGTTGGGGTTAGGGTTAGGGTTGAGATTTACATTTTTTACGAACAATATTTGGTCCTAATAACTATGTTCCCCCGTACATAGGAGGGTGATAAAAAAAAACACCCCCTCGGACGATTTTGAAAGCTTGCTTTCTCGGCAATGGGGAAGGCGCACTGAATACGACAACCGATGCGTCTACTATAACATGCAGCCTTCTCGACGAAACATCTCAAAAGCCACCATTTTCGTTAGTGTGTACATATGCCCCTTGAGGCATGTTTTGGAGGAAACCGGGTCTGCTGTTCGTCCCAAGGGGGTGCGTTTTCTTACCACCCAGTGTGAGAGTGTTGTCCGCGTATGAAGCTACAGTATTAGTTTTCTTCCTCTCAACGCGCTTGTTTGATGACGGGTGTGGATACCATAGTAAATAGGACCACATATTGTGAGTCAAAATATGGGAGTATATAGGTTATTGTGTATCCCCGTAGGTCCTCTTTAATATGCTCATCTGTAACATTATTATAAGCCTTGTTTTGTGCCCACGGGCTGCAGCATATATTTTCTGGTAAAAGGGCTAATAATGTGAGTACATCTTTATCACCAACTACACCTTATCTATCTGCCGTTATGACGGCTACGATGCGCAATACCTACAAATCCCCCCCACTAAAATTGTCCGTAATACGAATCATGGGTACGCCTCGCTGAAAGAAACCCCCACCCCCCAGTTTGGGTGAGGTGGGGGGCGTACCCCCCATTTTGGGGGAGGGACTAAACACGCACCCCCACATTGCCATATAGACTTGGAAGGCTTTCGTGTGTAGTCGTACTATTAATACAGTAGTGCACCGACAACCCTGGTGCCACGACGGACACTTGGGATGACGGTTCCGGCTCACGCCCTCCTTTTGTGCGGAGGGCTGAATATACGTTCTGCACCTCGAGGGTGGGAGCAGGGTGCCAAACGGGACCAGACCCGGCTGTGGGATCAGGTTCTGGTGGGAGCAGGGTACGTCACCCTGCCCCCTCTTGGCACACCCTGTTTCCCCTTAACCCCCTGCTCCCAACTCGGGCCTGATCCCACCCGTATCTGAGATCCCGCTTGGTACATACACCCTGTTCCCATCCACAAGGTGTAGAAATATGATCAGCTCTTCGCATTAGCCGCCCAAGGTCGTGGCCGCGAAGTGTAAAAAAACAAACGTCATCGCACTCGTCGGTCGCAGGATCAGCGTTCTTGATGTACTCCAAATACGAGGGAGCATAGTATATAGGACCAAATATTGCTATTTCGGGGGACCATAGTTAATAGGACCTGCGGCACACACTAAAGCCTATATATTTGACTATTTTTAGGAACAATATTTGGTCCTATTAACTACGGTGTCCCGTAATAGTTGAAATAGGTTAATATGTAGGTTTTTGTGTATACCGTAGGCCCTGTTTACTATGGTCCCATATATATATAGAACGAGGACACCGTAAAATCTACCCCAACTCACCCCAACTCACCTGGTACAGCAGTGCATGGAAAATGATACATGTCCGAAGACTGGGGTGCGATATTTTTTTCCGTCAGTTAATATTACGGGGGGCCATAGTAAACAGGACCAAATATTGAGGGTAAGAATGGGGAAATATATGTGTGTTTTGTGTTTAACATACAGTAGGTCCTATTTACTATGGCCCCCCGTTCGAGTTTGTAGATCGCACACACAATCACACAACTAAGTCAGGAATGTATCCGCCTCGAACTATCCACCTGGCATCTACAAAGGATCATCAAGTATGGATACAGCACTCGTACTCGAAGGTGATCTGTCTGCTTTGTGTGGGATCGTGTTTGCCTGGTAGCGATGGTGCCGGATTAGAGGCGGAGGCGCGCACGAACGTACCGCCCTGCATGAGGTCTACAGCAGACTACTTTGTAGGCCGACAGCTCACAGCTCACAGCTCACAGCTCACAGCTCACAGCTCACAGCTCACAGCTCACAGCTCACAACTCACAGCTCACAGCAATGTGCTCTCATCATAGCAGCGGCAAGCCTACGCCTGCGCTGTGATACCCCTTACATACGAAGGGAGTACTCGTATCGTTGTCTGGGTTGAACGTAAGAGTTAGAGTGCTGCTGTCTGGGTTGCACCATCGCAAAGGTTGAAGGGGGTGTGGAGACACCGAGTCCATCTGAGAGTACTCGTGCCTGCTACGGCTGTACGTGGAATTGAGCAGAATCGATCTACAGGATTAAAGGGTACCATAGTAAATACTCCGGAGTAGGACCGAATATTGATGGTAAAAATAGCGAAATACATAGGTTTTTGTGCGTACCGTAGGTCCTATTGACTATGGCCCACCCCGTGATGTTAATAGCACATATGTGCACCTGGTTTATAGCTATACCTGGTATATTATATATATATATATATATATATAAAAAAAACTACTGTTGGAGTGCGGCAACGGCCGGTGTGCCGATACGCGTCCTCTGCGCGTACCTCTGTACATGTACTACTACTACTACTACTACTACTACTACTACTACTACTACTAGACTGCTGTAGGGCGTGCCAGGGCCAAGCACCACAGGTGCCATGCCTCGATCAGTCGCGCTGACGTATGGGTCACGGCAGCAGCAATGCTCGGCGAGGTTGGGGAATACCTGCTACAAGCTTGGGTGCCCTGGTAGCTTCTGGTTACTATTAATATTGCTATTATACTACTGAGCTGCTGGAGTTAGTATGTTTACGAGGGCGTACTGCACCGGCATACCAGGTATACCTGGTGCAAGGTACTCTGCTGGGGGGTTATATGTACGAGCTGGGCCAGCCGAAAAATGGATGAACCACCCCGAAGGTCGTATCTCGTGAACCACTGCGAATTCGGACTCGAAATTTGGAGGCGCTGATCCCGACACTACATACACTGCATGCGCAGAAAAAAAAGTAGATTAAAACCAATACATTTCCATGCTTCGACTCGATCTCGACGAGTTATCGGGGGGCTCAAAAACGCCAGTTTTTCAACACAAATTTCGCAATAGAATCGTCGTTCCCGGTCGAGGTGAAAATTGATGAATGCGTAGCTGGAGACCCGAGGAGGACGTCGATACTACTTGCATTGCCTCATTCGCCACCCATCTAAAGATATTGCCAAAACACGATTTTCATACAATAAAACAAGTACTCAGGAGAAAGGTGGGTTTTTCTGCGATGCCCCGCTGATTTTTGCGAGTTTCGATCCAAAAATTAAACCTCATACTTCGAAGTATTTGAACCGCATGTCCAAACAAACGGAGAACACGCCTTTTTTGTTTTGTTATTTCAGAGAAGTCATGGCCGTTTCTCTTTTTTTCGGATCATTGTATCGGTCATAATAACCCTAAGGCCAATTCTCACACAGTCGGATCCGTCAGTCGAAAACATCCCTTTTCGACTGAAGGCCAAATCACAGTGGAGAAAGATGCTTCTCGACTCAACTTTTTTCGACTGAGCAATCCGACTCGCACTTCCAGTCGAAAGAAGTCCTCGATTCGACTGGATGTGCCAGTCGAATTTCTCAGTCCAAAACGGGTTTTTTATTCCACCGCATCCCATACTACTGCTGTGTATCTTTCGCCACTCCAGAAAATCACACCCCAGCACCACAGCACACAACACCACGACATCGGCGTTGCTGGCTTGGTTGCAGTCACTGCTGCTGCTGCTCGCCACGAGTCAGCGTGGTTTAGCACTCCCTTACATCGAATGCCTCCCGAAAAACACACAAAAACCACAAAAGAGATCCGACTGACGATAAGCCCAGAAAAAATCAGTCGATTTGGCCTTCAGTCGAGAGGGACGTTTTCGACTAACGGATCACTCCCTTACATCGAATGCCTCCCGAAAAACACACAAAAATCAAAAAAGAGATCCGACTGACGATAAGCCCAGAAAAAATCAGTCGATTTGGCCTTCAGTCGAAAAGGGACGTTTTCGACTGACGGATCCGACTGTGTAAGGATTGGGCTAAGGTCATACATACATGTCCCCCGAACAAATCGAAAAATACATCAAGACGAGTTTTCCGTTTGTTGGATGGTGCATGATCTACACGGTGCCAAAAAATCACATCCCAATATGTGATGTTGACGGGGCATCGCCGGTCAACCAAAAACTCAGCGCCTCGGCTGGCCAAGCTGTGTGGGTTGTGGACCGCACCTGACCGTCTGCTTCTGTGGGACCGGTATACGATGCTCCAGGTCTGAGGAGCGGCAATAGGAGCGCATAGCATACAAGCCAAATGCAACCAGCGACCCCGCACCCTGCACTGCTGCAGTGCGGCTGCAGATACCGATGATCATTTCTGTGGGAAGTTGTTTCTGCTGCACGCTTACTGGTGCGCTGCTACTGCTGAGTGCTGCTGTCTGTGATGATGTCCGTAATCATACTGGCGAGCTCGTAAGTGCTCGAGATGATCGGCAGTCCGCACTCAGTTTTTTGCGGAAGGTTTTCTAGTGTACGGCGCGAGCTGGAAAAAAAAGCAACTGTTCTCACCGAAGCCTGCAAACATATTTGGTACTGCGCTTCTTCTCCGTGGCAGCAACCTTCTTGTCGAACCAAGCACTGTTGTGTTCTCAGATCCGTTATCCTGGTCATCAAGCGCGCTAGTGGAGAGCTTCGTTGAACGACAGTCAAAACTGTTCCCGCCACATACAAGCTTACCCGAGTAGTCGAAACCCTTGGCTCCGTTTCGGGAAACGTTATCCGCCGCACTTTTTAAAGTCCGACGATCCAAGCACCAACTACTGTCCCAGTTCCCACCCCTCCCTACCCGATTGACTTCATAGCCGAGAGGAAGAGCAAACCACCTGGAGTACCCGAATCCCTGGTGGAAGCAATCCTCTGGGGGAGAGATTCGCAGACAGCCACGCCAGCAAGGTGCTACGCCGACAGGCGGAACATCTTCATTTTTCGTTCATGTTCGCGTTCGCGATTTGGATTTACTTACGCACCTGTGTACCTGGTAGTCTATACTATAGGCAAGTAGTCCATACTATTAATATGAACAAATTGAATCGCTCAGGTTCTTCGAGAGAACGGATGCAAACTTCATTATTTGGCCGCGTGGTGCTGAACGCTCCCAGCCCCAGGCACCTGGGGTCTGGGATGGCGATCTCCGATAAGGAACCCTCGTGAGTGATGTATCGATCGGTGCGGTGTCTGTGCCCGTGCGGCGCCTCTTTCGGTTGACACTTCTTGAGTGCGTTATATTAATATTAATGGGAAAAAAACTGGTACTGGTACCTGACCCTGATACCAGGCACCCGATGCCTGGCATGCAATACCGGGTACATGTTCATTAACATACGTAGCGTCGTTGACTTCGTGATGACTGAGTTGGGCCAGTTGCCCACGCTCAAATGGAATGGCTTGTGTGTGAGGAGTATGTGAGAGGGGGCAGTCACTCTGAAAATGAGCGATAGTCTTGACGAGACAGCTGATAACAAAAAGAAAGAGAGAGACTGTGCGCGACGAGACTGCTCCCGTTCGTTCACGGCGGGACGAACTAACGGCCCTCTAGCATAGCGGTCGCGCAATCCCACGCCTGGGCCTGACCTGAACAAGACTAAACGCCAAGGCACGGATTGTCAGGGGTTCACACGCGTAGATGCAACAGGCGTCACGAAGTGATCTCTCCAACTTCAAGCCATTGCGGGTGTGGTGTGCGCGCCTATACACTTTTGAAAAGAGCCATAGGATTCTCTGACCGGTTCAAACTACATGGAGTATTAACAAAACGTCTACTATTAATACTGTACCGTACAGTAATAACTACTGAGTACTATTTACGTAGTGCCAGGTACCTGGTGAGAATAAGCGTCCGAAGGCTCGCACCAAGCACACGCGAGTGAACGAAGCGGGGTCTGCTATTTGCTTGAGAGGAAAAAAACCTGGAGAGCGAAACGGATGCCACCCCAAAGACTGAGAGCACGGTCTGCATGCCCCCCAGAAGGCGATATCATCCAGTAAAAACGTGGGCGCTGCAGCGATAAAGGGGTGAACACTCGCTTAGCAATGCTTCTGGCGGATTGCCCCGCCGCGTCCAAAAAGTTTTCGGCAGCGACCGACTGGCTGACTCCGCCGACCGTCCACAAGCACATACGAACCCCTCCTTCCCTCCTCCTCCTTCTGACGCGTCATCTTGTAGCAGGCTGATGAACCGCGCCACAGAGACCGGGCGGCAATCCACCGAAAGGTCGGGGCCCCAGGCGAGCTCCCGCGGGAAAAAAGGAGGCCAGCGCCTTTCGCCCCACCCACTGGAAAGCTGTAGAGGGAAGAGCTCCGTCACGGCGGCAACACAAACGAGCGCGAGGTCTGGCGGATTGGTCACAGGTCGGTCTGGGTCTTGCCTGGGAGAGGGTGCGCCGGACACGGCGAGGACTGACGCGAGGACGTCCAGGTCGCTTCTCAACGCGCGTAGCCCGGAAGGGTCGACGGACGGACCAAGGTATACACCATACGTTCGCGGCCCGACGAGAGGGTTCACATTTGGTTGGGAACCGGGGCCCCCTCCCCCCCTTGCACGATGCGGGTGAAACTATTTCCTCGTGGAGACATGGAAGAGTGTAGGACGCCATCAGCCCGACCGAATGAGGAGGCTGTCGGTACAATGTGGGCTTTACCACGTTGTTGTCGATATATTTTATTAAACAACATGTAGAAAACCCCACAACTTTTCGACAGCCTATCGGTACGCCGAATGGTGTGCGACATTGTTCAATGCCTTCACAAAGACCTTTTTCAAAGGCACATCGTGCAGGGGGGGGGGGGGGTCCCAGCCACCTGCACCTGCACCTGCGTCGGGTTTGGCGAGGGGCCGAACGTTTTTACGGTTGAAATTAAGTCGGCGTTATTGCCCTACTACGAATAATACGAAAAATAGACGCAAGGAAGTATTTAAGGCAAACAATCAGAACGCGAACCATCAATTTTACGGCTGGCGTACCAGCGTGGAAGCAGAGACTGGGACACGAGGCCTTGTGCTGTGCGAGCGCACCCCTGCTGTTGTAGCGCACAACGGACGCCGCTGTCTTCTGGCAGTATCGCGCGCCACCCACCGGCTGTCAACGTAGGCATACAGGCTCTGTCGCCGACTACAATGCCTCCTTGGTCGCGGAGAGCTCGCTCGATTCGATTATGCCCTTCAAGAGGCGATTTTTACCCGCGGGTGAAAATACACCACGGGTGCATGCTACGAGGGAGGTATGTAGCACCTCATGTTTCTAGGCCTCCTCACCTGGATGTGCGTATGCCTCACCCAACATCGTCTTCGAGAAAGTGTAGGGTCTTAATCCTTTTGGTATATACTTGCAGTCCCGATATGGGAACAGCATACTAGAAATATTAATAGTAGCTTGAGTGGGCTGTCCCGAAAACGGGACTGACTACAGTTTGGCCCCGAAGGGTTAACCCACCAGATAATTACATCACCTGGGTGCTAACGAAACGAATGTGTGTAAACCCGAATGGAATACCGCCTTTTTGCTCATGTGAATACCTCCGTCCGTCACAAATACTCCGGCAAAAAAGTGCTACGCACCCTTGTCGGAGGACGCGTCCACGTTTATTTGCCCCTCGTGCTATTATAGACCGTTAGATAAACGCCCGTTCAATACCTCTGTACATGTGTCCGGCCAAATGCATGGTACCATCTCTCTCCACACGTATTGTTTAGTACTGAAAATGAAAAATGGAGATAAATAAAGATGGAAACTTTACTTGAACAACAAGAAATTGACACGGGAGTGAGCATGAAAATGGAACATGAAAATGGAAATTGTAATATAAACCATGCTCAAAATCAGGACCAAAGGCGACAGGTATATCGAACATCTTCATCAGGCGAGCATCATGCACCGGCACCTTTTTGGCATTTGAACCTTTCTGATCACAGCGATTAACTTAACTCACAAGACCTTGGGCCTACGCCAATAGTGGGAGTAGTACCATATGTATAACTTTACGAAATATTCACTCCGCATCATTCATTCCAGCGGCTGTAGTCGCATGTCATACGTTAAAAATACGGCCGGAAGGGTGACGGGCCGTTCGACGACGAGCATCGCCATGGGAGCGGCAAGAGCCGAACCCACCCATGCGTTGCTCGGTGTAGCGAGTGCCCCATGCCATACGTGTAGCGAGCATCCCATGCCATACGTGAACGTCCTCTTGAAACGTGATACACCCTGAAAAATACTGCCGAAAACTCCCCAATTTTTAAACGCTCGTTGCATTCAAAGGGAGACGGGTCGCACGACGACGAGCATGGCCATGAGCACGGCAAGAGCCGAAGCAACCCTGGCGGTGTTGGAGGCGGAACGGGCGCAATTGGAGCGCCGCTTGAAAAGGGTGAGCGTAGGGATGTATGCCGCGAGAGGGGTACGTACACCTAATACTTTGTACTATTAATACCAGTGAGTCAATAGTATATTAGAAAGTCAGTAGTACTATTAGAAAGTCATTTGTACTGTAAGAAAGTCATTATTACGGAGGACCATAGTTAATAGGACCTGCGGCACACACGAAAAACTATATATTTACCTATTTTTAGTAATAATATTTGGTCCTATTAACTATGGTCCCCCGTAATAGTACTATTCGAAAGCCATCAGTGCTATTAGAAAGCCATTAGTACTATTAGAAAGTCATTGGTACTGTCAGAAAGTCGTTAGTACTGTTAGAAAGTCATTAAGACTATCAGAAAGTCCTTAATACTGTTGGAAAGTCACTAGTACTGTCAGAAAGTCATTAGTGCTATTAGAAAGTCAATAGTGCTAATCGTAAGTCACCCACACGCCCTTAAGGAAAGCGAAAGGGCACTCCGACGAACGTCGACATGGCATGGCATGACATGGCCTAGGTAAGCATATCGATGCCTTGTGACTGATATTAGAAACCGTGTATCGCGGTGTGGGTGGTAGTACCCGCTCCACTCGGATATCGGGATGATTACGATGATGATGAGGATGATAATGATGTTCTCACATTAGGTCATTCCCCTTGAATCTAGCCCTACGGTCACAAAAACAAGCGACCACAAAATGAACGCCTCCATGAGAGAAAACTAACGGGGAATAGTGTATAAGAACAGGCGCATCGCAGCACGACTATGGAGGGGAACGGCGCTACCGAGCTGCGATAATACCACTACGCATCACGTGCAACCCCAACAGTAGGAGACGGCTGCATCCAAACATCGCATTCGTCCTGTTTCCTCGGCAAGAGTAAAAGAGGGAACAATTCGGGAAAAATCTCTTCGATAAGCAATGGCCCTGATACTGATGTTGCTCCACGCGGTTTTTCCGGGCGCGTTTTTTACCCCGTCCTTAAGGTGGAGGAGGAGCTTGAACAAGAAGGAGTTTCGAGAAGATAGATCAAGAGAGGGGGAGAGAGACCTCGTCACCAAGCAATCCGAACCGCTTGAGGCGGGTTTTTCCTGCAATCCCATGTGGAGGAAGAGCTATGTACAAAAAAAAAACTATTTCGCGGGGAACACACTCATCATAACCAAATTCGGAATACGAATATAGGGAGAGACACGCCGTTCGCTTCCATCGTCGGTCTTGAGTTTTACGCCCCCCCCCCCCGTAGAGGTGACTCATAAAAGCCCGTCGCTGCGTAACAAGGCAACCAGTTCCGGGCTTTCTTCGTGGGGGAGGCTCGCTAGCTCCAACAGAAGAAGGCCGATTGCGACGATAGATGAAAGGGTGTCACACAGTCACCGCACAAAAACCGAATATTCCTGGACACGCGTTTCAGGCGCTCGACGAGGTGGGAGAGAGGAGGAAAGTTTAATCGAGAACTAGCCATGCCGCGGAGATGGAAGCTTAAGAGTTCATGTTAGCACCTCAAGATTGATAGCCACGACGAAAACCAAAAACAAAATCTGCCCGCCCTTTCCCGTTAAACCCAATATGGAGGAGGACGGGTTTAACACCTGCAACATACGATCGCCTGAAATTGGAACTCCCCTGCGGAGTGCGTCGTTCGAACGGCAACCGAGCGAGCGAATAGTTTCACGCTCCAAAAAGCTTGAGCAAACTGCTCCAATTGCCCACGCCGATGTAAGCAAAATCGGACCACGCTGTTCTCCGGCGTCGTCCGAACGGCAACTGAGTGACGAGCGAAACGGCTCCACACTGCAATGTTCAATCATACGCGAGTAAGTGTGGCCTGAACTACATGCCTACCTGTTCAGTCAACCATGCTTGCCCCTTTTCGAGGGCAAGGATTGCGCTGGAAATAGTGTGGCGGTCCACGAGCGAAGGGCGCGCGTGCCATGATGGGGGTACGAGTAGTAGCCCCTTTTTTCGGCCTTATAAGGCAACATTCGCGGCCGACTTAGTGAAACTACGTATATCCCATCTGCGTTGAACAAATTATTTGTGCTACGTACGGAGCACCCACCCTAGGGCGACGGGGATATACCGTGTGGAAAAACCTACGGTACGAGCACATTTTCTTCGAAGCGTCAAGTTCGGGTGAGGTTTGGGAGCAGCGACGAGCTTCAAAGGTACTACTATATACCTCCTCTAAAGCGAACTACAAAAAAAGGAGGCATTGCTGAGGGCCAAATTAAATAGGACCTATGGTGCACACAAAAACCTATATATTGACCTATTACTCCGAGAAATATTTGGGTATTTTTACTATGGTTCCCCGTGAAAGCACTTTTTGGCAAAGACTTTTGTAAAATGACCGGGGGCTCCTCAACCCAGACAATGGCGGGAACAAGGTTATTCCTTGCGTTAACACCATAGTTTGGTTGTATGGTTGCAGTTACATTCTCCTCCAACATCAGGTTTTGTTTCGGGTGAAGGTACAGGGGCTCCCTGGAGGTCAAGTGATGAACCTCAGAAAATATATTGAACCTCTGCCGAGGCATGTGCCCTCTATCCTTGTGTAACGCGCGTCGAAGCGGAGGGATGCAGTGGATTGCCAGAAAGAGCACAAAAAGTGAAATGTCAGAGCGATGGAGTCCATTTTTATGGTGTACTGTAACGCAATGCAAGCTGCGATGAATGATGGCGAGCGGGGAGAGGATGCTTGCCTCGGGTGGACGTGCCTGGACGTCGGCTCTCGATAATTGAAATTTCGAGCCCGGAGGTGGAGGGGGACGGTGTTCTCGATATCATTCATGGCCGTTGTCGTACGACCATATAGACCCTCGCATCCCTCCAATGCTTAGACGGAGTACGTCGGAGTTTTACCGACCAGGCAGACATTGCTTGCAACAAGCGCGAAGCGCCAAGATATGTTTTTCCAGTCGCACGAAGGGTGAGCTGCATCCTATGAAGGACCGCTCGTGAGGCGGACTTGCACATGGATATGACAGCTTCAATTATTACGGGGGACCATAGTAAGTAGGACCCAATATTGTTAGCAAAAATAGGTAAATATATAGGTTTTAGTGTGCATCATAGGTCCTATTAACTATGGTCCGCCGTAATAGTTGCTGTATTTGATTGGGTGCGGGGGGGGGGGGGGCGCACCCGTTTTTTGCTTGCCTTCAAGTCATTTGACCATCAACCACGCGTCTCTTTCGAGACGGAGCACCGTTTCGACTCCTAACTCCTTTTGCGCGTGAAAGCACGTGTGAAAGCACACAAATGCACTCACGCGTGTTGCACGATATTGGTTCGGCATATTTCCCTGACTGAACTCCCTCAAAGGAACGGGTGATCAAGAGGACTGCTCGAATGAGACGGTGGTTCGCAGAAGATATTTCATGGATTCCACACATGAAAATATGGATCTACAGCCGTATCTTGTAGCTGGCCTGCGCAGTGTCTCATCGTTCGTTTTCTAGTGTGACCACAAAGCTTGTTCTTCTCCGGTACAATCAAATAACAAGCACGGACACGTGGGTGTCGTGTGGATGTCGACGGGCAGAACTAAATGACACACTTTTCACCCAAAGAGATAACTAATTGATGTTACTGTTGATACCGTGGGTACCGCCACGATGGTGTTTTTTTAACTTAGTGCAGCAGACTCGCCCTGTCCGCCACGTTGACATGTCAAGCTGAGCCAGCCCAGCAGAGCCAGACTATGACTAGGCACAACGGTTCCCCGCTTACCGACGGACGGAGCTCGATCTCTTATGCGCGAGGCCACTATCGCTGTTGCTGACCGGGCACCTACTGCAGCTGCAGTACACACGAGCACAGTATCGGCCCGCCAGCAGGAAGCACCTAACCTGGGCAAAGCCTGAGATTCTTACTGGGGCACCATCTTCGAACAATCTCGGGCATAGGTAGCCTATTACATAGAATTTAGTGCAGAGTTCACAACTGTTGAGCCGTCTTTCTTAAATCAACTCAATGCCCATGGCGTACTGAAAAAAATCAGCATCATGTTCTTATTGGGCACCTTATTGGCGGGCCTATACTGCTGTATCGCTCCGGGTACTGGCTGACGTAGCGCGTATATAGCGTCGACTGCTACCACGACGATTCCTGCTACAACACTGCTGTGCGAACGCATACATACTTACCTGCCGTACAACACGTCGCGTCAATTGCTTGCGCTGCAAACCGCGATTGATTCCCCTCCCGACCCGTAATACGAGTCGACATAAAATCCCTGGAATTTATATTGCCCACCGCTGGTGAAGAGCTATCCTGAGTCGTTGG
The DNA here is from genome assembly GCA_037834295.1 of Postelsia palmaeformis. NCBI lineage: Eukaryota > Phaeophyceae > Laminariales > Laminariaceae > Postelsia > Postelsia palmaeformis. The sequence goes on from JBBMHQ010142852.1 coordinate 18,694, forward strand.
CAGGCGTACCGGCAGCACAAACCTGTGATCAAAGCTGCTTGTCGGCGCCGCCGCCCTTGCTGACAGCCTGCCTGGCAAAACAACCAGGACACCGCTCCCTTAGGTCCGCCGTTGTTTACGGAGCACCTTCCGTTCCAATTTTCCACCACTTTCCACACATTTTGTTTTGGCGTAATATGGTACCAGGTACGAGTACTCATTACGGGCACGTGATACATCTTTCGACTTCCAGATTTTCCTGTTTTTTTTTCGTCCCGAGTATTGTATGTGAATGTGAAGCGTTCCTGAATTTTCGCCCCCTCTCGAAAAAATCACAACAAATTGCGACAGAACGCCTGCCTCCATATCTCGATACAAAATTCACGAATCGAGAAAAAACTTGGAGAATTTGCGGGGGGGGGAGGGGGGGGGCGATCTC